>JAJEOX010000222.1:0-250000 GCA_020740385.1 Mylabris phalerata
ACTTTGTGCCTGTGTGTTCCCGTCTAATACAGATTGAACAGTCCCCACCTCAAAAGACACGATGTAATAGAAGAGTCATCATTACTCCAGACCTCTTCTCGATGAACAAAATTTCATTGAACTTCAAAAGATTTTGACAAGTTCCTGTAATTCAAATCATGTTATTTCGTGAAGTTCACGACTTTAAATTAGTTCATATTGTCAAACACTTATTGAACAACATTATTCAAAATAGTTCATTCAGGCTAGTGTGAAGTCCTTCCACTTTCGATTAAACAGCTAACATCTCAAAAGGCAAGCTGTAATAGGAAAACAATTTTCACTCTCGCCGTGTCCTCGATGAAACAATATTTATTTATTTTCGAGTGGCATTGCGAATTTATACTGATAACACTTCATGATACTTCGTGAATTCTCACGACGTTCTATGAATCCAAATTTCCTAGTTACGATTGAACAACATAATTCTAATAGGGAACTTTGTGCCTGTGTGTTCCCGTCTAATACAGATTGAACAGTCCCACCTCAAAAGACACGATGTAATAGAAGAGTCATCATTACTCCAGACCTCTTCTCGATGAACAAAATTTCATTGAACTTCAAAAGATTTTGACAAGTTCCTGTAATTCAAATCATGTTATTTCGTGAAGTTCCCGGCTTTAAATTAGTTCATATTGTCAAACACTTATTGAACAACATTATTCAAAATAGTTCATTCAGGCTAGTGTGAAGTCCTTCCACTTTCGATTAAACAGCTAACATCTCAAAAGGCAAGCTGTAATAGGAAAGCAATTTTCACTCTCGCCGTGTCCTCGATGAAACAGCTTTTATTCATTTTCGAGTGGCATTGCGAATTTATACTGATAACACTTCATGATACTTCGTGAAGTCTCACGACGTTCTATGAATCCAAATTCCCTAGTTACGATTGAACAACATAATTCTAATAGGGAACTTTGTGCCTGTGTGTTCCCGTCTAATACAGATTGAACAGTCCCCACCTCAAAAGACACGATGTAATAGAAGAGTCATCATTACTCCAGACCTCTTCTCGATGAACAAAATTTCACTGAACTTCAAAAGATTTTGACAAGTTCCTGTAATTCAAATCATGTTATTTCGTGAAGTTCCCGGCTTTAAATTAGTTCATATTGTCAAACACTTATAGAACAACATTATTCAAAATAGTTCATTCAGGCTTGTGTGAAGTCCTTCCACTTTCGATTAAACAGCTAACATCTCAAAAGGCAAGCTGTAATAGGAAAGCAATTTTCACTCTCGCCGTGTCCTCGATGAAACAGCTTTTATTCATTTTCGAGTGGCATTGCGAATTTATACTGATATCACTTCATGATACTTCGTGAAGTCTCACGACGTTCTATTAATCCAAATTCCCTAGTTACGATTGAACAACATAATTCTAATAGGGAACTTTGTGCCTGTGTGTTCCCGTCTAATACAGATTGAACAGTCCCCACCTCAAAAGACACGATGTAATAGAAGAGTCATCATTACTCCAGACCTCTTCTCGATGAACAAAATTTCAATGAACTTCAAAAGGCTTTGACAAGTTCCTGTGATTAAAATCATGTCAATTCGTTAAGTCTCACGACTTTAAATTAGTTCATATTGTCAAACACTTATTGAACAACATTATTCAAAATAGTTCATTCAGGCTAGTGTGGAGTCCTTCTACTACAGATTAAACCGCTAACATCTCAAAAGGCAAGCTGTAATAGGAAAGCAATTTTTACTCTCGCCGTGTCCTCGATGAAACAATATTCATTTATCTTCGAGTGGCATTGCGAAGTTATAATTATTACGCTCCATGATAATTCTTGAAGTCTCACGACGTTCTATGAATCCAAATTCCCTAGTTACGATTAAACAACATAATTAATAATGAGGACTCAAGTGCTGTGTGTGCCCGTCCACTAAGGATTAAACTGTCAGCACCTCAAAAGTCTCGATGTAAAAGAAGAGTCATCATAACTCCAGACCTCTTCTCGATGAACAAAATTTCATTGAACTTCAAAAGGTTTTGACAAGTTCCTGTAATGAGAATCATGTTATTTCGTGAAGTTCCCGGCTTTAAATTAGTTCATATAGTCAAACACTTATAGAACTATATTATTCAAAATAGTTCATTCAGGCTAGTGTGAAGTCCTTCCACTTTCGATTAAACAGCTAACATCTCAAAAGGCAAGCTGTAATAGGAAAGCAACTTTCACTCTCGCCGTGTCCTCGATGAAACAATTTTTATTCATTTTCGAGTGGCATTTCGAATTTATTCTGATAACACTTCATGATACTTCGTGAAGTCTCACGACGTTCTATGAATCCAAATTCCCTAGTTACGATTGAACATCATAATTCAAATTGGGAACTTTGTGCCTGTGTGTTCCCGTCTAATACAGATTGAACAGTCCCCACCTCAAAAGACACGATGTAATAGAAGAGTCATCATTACTCCAGACCTCTTCTCGATGAACAAAATTTCATTGAACTTCAAAAGATTTTGACAAGTTCCTGTAATTCAAATCATGTTATTTCGTGAAGTTCCCGGCTTTAAATTAGTTCATATTGTCAAACACTTATAGAACAACATTATTCAAAATAGTTCATTCAGGCTAGTGTGAAGTCCTTCCACTTTCGATTAAACAGCTAACATCTCAAAAGGCAAGCTGTAATAGGAAAACAATTTTCACTCTCGCCGTGTCCTCGATGAAACAACTTTTATTCATTTTCGAGTGGCATTGCGAATTTATACTGATATCACTTCATGATACTTCGTGAATTCTCACGACGTTCTATGAATCCAAATTCCCTAGTTACGATTGAACAACATAATTCTAATAGGGAACTTTGTGCCTGTGTGTTCCCGTCTAATACAGATTGAACAGTCCCCACCTCAAAAGACACGATGTAATAGAAGAGTCATCATTACTCCAGACCTCTTCTCGATGAACAAAATTTCATTGAACTTCAAAAGATTTTGACAAGTTCCTGTAATTCAAATCATGTTATTTCGTGAAGTTCCCGGCTTTAAATTAGTTCATATTGTCAAACACTTATAGAACAACATTATTCAAAATAGTTCATTCAGGCTTGTGTGAAGTCCTTCCACTTTCGATTAAACAGCTAACATCTCAAAAGGCAAGCTGTAATAGGAAAGCAATTTTCACTCTCGCCGTGTCCTCGATGAAACAACTTTTATTCATTTTCGAGTGGCATTGCGAATTTATACTGATATCACTTCATGATACTTCGTGAATTCTCACGACGTTCTATGAATCCAAATTCCCTAGTTACGATTGAACAACATAATTCTAATAGGGAACTTTGTGCCTGTGTGTTCCCGTCTAATACAGATTGAACAGTCCCCACCTCAAAAGACACGATGTAATAGAAGAGTCATCATTACTCCAGACCTCTTCTCGATGAACAAAATTTCATTGAACTTCAAAAGATTTTGACAAGTTCCTGTAATTCAAATCATGTTATTTCGTGAAGTTCCCGGCTTTAAATTAGTTCATATTGTCAAACACTTATAGAACAACATTATTCAAAATAGTTCATTCAGGCTAGTGTGAAGTCCTTCCACTTTCGATTAAACAGCTAACATCTCAAAAGGCAAGCTGTAATAGGAAAACAATTTTCACTCTCGCCGTGTCCTCGATGAAACAGCTTTTATTCATTTTCGAGTGGCATTGCGAATTTATACTGATATCACTTCATGATACTTCGTGAATTCTCACGACGTTCTATGAATCCAAATTCCCTAGTTACGATTGAACAACATAATTCTAATAGGGAACTTTGTGCCTGTGTGTTCCGTCTAATACAGATTGAACAGTCCCCACCTCAAAAGACACGATGTAATAGAAGAGTCATCATTACTCCAGACCTCTTCTCGATGAACAAAATTTCATTGAACTTCAAAAGGCTTTGACAAGTTCCTGTGATTAAAATCATGTCAATTCGTTAAGTCTCACGACTTTAAATTAGTTCATATTGTCAAACACTTATTGAACAACATTATTCAAAATAGTTCATTCAGGCTAGTGTGGAGTCCTTCTACTACAGATTAAACCGCTAACATCTCAAAAGGCAAGCTGTAATAGGAAAGCAATTTTTACTCTCGCCGTGTCCTCGATGAAACAATATTCATTTATCTTCGAGTGGCATTGCGAAGTTATAATTATTACGCTCCATGATAATTCTTGAAGTCTCACGACGTTCTATGAATCCAAATTCCCTAGTTACGATTAAACCACATTATTAATAATGAGGACTCAAGTCCCGTGTGTGCCCGTCCACTAAGGATTAAACTGTCAGCATCTCAAAAGTCTCGATGTAAAAGAAGAGTCATCATAACTCCAGACCTCTTCTCGATGAACAAAATTTCATTGAACTTCAAAAGGTTTTGACAAGTTCCTGTAATGAGAATCATGTTATTTCGTGAAGTTCCCGGCTTTAAATTAGTTCATATAGTCAAACACGTATAGAACTATATTATTCAAAATAGTTCATTCAGGCCAGTGTGAAGTCCTTCCACTTTCGATTAAACAGCTAACATCTCAAAAGGCAAGCTGTAATAGGAAAGCAACTTTCACTCTCGCCGTGTCCTCGATGAAACAATTTTTATTCATTTTCGAGTGGCATTTCGAATTTATTCTGATAACACTTCATGATACTTCGTGAAGTCTCACGACGTTCTATGAATACATATTCCCTAGTAACGATTGAACATCATAATTCAAATTGGGAACTTTGTGCCTGTGTGTTCCCGTCTAATACAGATTGAACAGTCCCCACCTCAAAAGACACGATGTAATAGAAGAGTCATCATTATTCCAGACCTCTTCTCGATGAACAAAATTTCATTGAACTTCAAAAGATTTTGACAAGTTCCAGTAATTCAAATCATGTTATTTCGTGAAGTTCCCGGCTTTAAATTAGTTCATATTGTCAAACACTTATAGAACAACATTATTCAAAATAGTTCATTCAGGCTTGTGTGAAGCCCTTCCACTTTCGATTAAACAGCTAACATCTCAAAAGGCAAGCTGTAATAGGAAAACAATTTTCACTCTCGCCGTGTCCTCGATGAAACAGCTTTTATTCATTTTCGAGTGGCATTGCGAATTTATACTGATATCACTTCATGATAATTCGTGAATTCTCACGACGTTCTATGAATCCAAATTCCCTAGTTACGATTGAACAACATAATTCTAATAGGGAACTTTGTGCCTGTGTGTTCCCGTCTAATACAGATTGAACAGTCCCCACCTCAAAAGACACGATGTAATAGAAGAGTCATCATTACTCCAGACCTCTTCTCGATGAACAAAATTTCATTGAACTTCAAAAGATTTTGACAAGTTCCTGTAATTCAAATCATGTTATTTCGTGAAGTTCCCGGCTTTAAATTAGTTCATATTGTCAAACACTTATTGAACAACATTATTCAAAATAGTTCATTCAGGCTAGTGTGAAGTCCTTCCATTTTCGATTAAACAGCTAACATCTCAAAAGGCAAGCTGTAATAGGAAAACAATTTTCACTCTCGCCGTGTAATCGATGAAACAGCTTTTATTCATTTTCGAGTGGCATTGCGAATTTATACTGATATCACTTCATGATACTTCGTGAATTCTCACGACGTTCTATGAATCCAAATTCCCTAGTTACGATTGAACAACATAATTCTAATAGGGAACTTTGTGCCTGTGTGTTCCCGTCTAATACAGATTGAACAGTCCCCACCTCAAAAGACACGATGTAATAGAAGAGTCATCATTATTCCAGACCTCTTCTCGATGAACAAAATTTCATTGAACTTCAAAAGATTTTGATAAAGTTCCTGTAATTCAAATCATGTTATTTCGTGAAGTTCCCGGCTTTAAATTAGTTAATATTGTCAAACACTTATAGAACAACATTATTCAAAATAGTTCATTCAGGCTTGTGTGAAGTCCTTCCACTTTCGATTAAACAGCTAACATCTCAAAAGGCAAGCTGTAATAGGAAAACAATTTTCACTCTCGCCGTGTCCTCGATGAAACAACTTTCATTTATTTTCGAGTGGCATTGCGAATTTATACTGATATCACTTCATGATACTTCGTGAATTCTCACGACGTTCTATTAATCCAAATTCCCAAGTTACGATTGAACAACATAATTCTAATAGAGAACTTTGTGCCTGTGTGTTCCCGTCTAATACAGATTGAACAGTCCCCACCTCAAAAGACACGATGTAATAGAAGAGTCATCATTACTCCAGACCTCTTCTCGATGAACAAAATTTCACTGAACTTCAAAAGATTTTGACAAGTTCCTGTAATTCAAATCATGTTATTTCGTGAAGTTCCCGGCTTTAAATTAGTTCATATTGTCAAACACTTATAGAACAACATTATTCAAAATAGTTCATTTAGGCTTGTGTGAAGTCCTTCCACTTTCGATTAAACAGCTAACATCTCAAAAGGCAAGCTGTAATAGGAAAACAATTTTCACTCTCGCCGTGTAATCGATGAAACAGCTTCTATTCATTTTCGAGTGGCATTGCGAATTTATACTGATATCACTTCATGATACTTCGTGAATTCTCACGACGTTCTATGAATCCAAATTCCCTAGTTACGATTGAACAACATAATTCTAATAGGGAACTTTGTGCCTGTGTGTTCCCGTCTAATACAGATTGAACAGTCCCCACCTCAAAAGACACAATGTAATAGAAGAGTCATCATTACTCCAGACCTCTTCTCGATGAACAAAATTTCATTGAACTTCAAAAGATTTTGACAAGTTTCTGTAATTCAAATCATGATATTTCGTGAAGTTCCCGGCTTTAAATTAGTTCATATTGTCAAACACTTATTGGACAACATTATTCAAAATTGTTCATTCAGGCTAGTGTGATGTCCTTCCACTTTCCATTAAACAGCTAACATCTCAAAAGGCAAGCTGCAATAGGAAAACAATTTTCACTCTCGCCGTGTCCTCGATGAAACAGCTTTTATTCATTTTCGAGTGGCATTGCGAATTTATACTGATATCACTTCATGATACTTCGTGAATTCTCACGACGTTCTATGAATCCAAATTCCCAAGTTACGATTGAACAACATAATTCTAATAGAGAACTTTGTGCCTGCGTGTTCCCGTCTAATACAGATTGAACAGTCCCCACCTCAAAAGACACGATGTAATAGAAGAGTCATTATTACTCCAGACCTCTTCTCGATGAACAAAATTTCACTGAACTTCAAAAGATTTTGACAAGTTCCTGTAATTCAAATCATGTTATTTCGTGAAGTTCCCGGCTTTAAATTAGTTCATATTGTCAAACACTTATAGAACAACATTATTCAAAATAGTTCATTTAGACTTGTGTGAAGTCCTTCCACTTTCGATTAAACAGCTAACATCTCAAAAGGCAAGCTGTAATAGGAAAACAATTTTCACTCTCGCCGTGTCCTCGATGAAACAGCTTTTATTCATTTTCGAGTGGCATTGCGAATTTATACTGATATCACTTCATGATACTTCGTGAATTCTCACGACGTTCTATTAATCCAAATTCCCAAGTTACGATTGAACAACATAATTCTAATAAGGGAACTTTGTGCCTGCGTGTTCCCGTCTAATACAGATTGAACTGTCCCCACCTCAAAAGACACGATGTAATAGAAGAGTCATCATTACCTCAGACCTCTTCTCGATGAACAAAATTTCACTGAACTTCAAAAGATTTTGACAAGTTCCTGTAATTCTAATCATGTTATTTCGTGAAGTTCCCGGCTTTAAATTAGTTCATATTGTCAAACACTTTTTGAACAACATTATTCAAAATAGTTCATTCAGGCTAGTGAGTAGTTAGATGATGCCGGTTCTGGACCACTTGTTCAGATTTCCGCCACCAGAGGTCTCTTTGTCGCTAGTGTCGCTAGTGGGCGTGGCGGGAGATTTGAAAGTGGGTGTGGCGGTGGGAGGTGGGTGGGGTTGAGTGTACAAAATGGCGGTTATGGGGGAGGGGGGGGGGTAAAAGGGGGGCTACAAAATGGCGGTTGTAAGGTGGGGTATAGGGGGGCCTACAAAATGGCAGCTAAGGGGGCCTACAAAATGGTGGTTAAGGGGGCTCCGTGTACAGGGGGTTTGTCTGGAGGCAAGGTCATTGCCCTTGCACTTGTTGGTATAGGTTTTTTCAAGGCCAAACACCTGCAAAAGTTATTGACCTATATTGATGCAGGTGCATCATAGTGATTGACAAGCGACAACACATAAATTTTAATTAGTGCACGTGCAAATGAACACCTGCACATTTTTTGGGTATAAATAGTTCCGTTTATACAATTAATTTATTATTAGTGATCATGACATCATTATCATCAGCATCATCAATTGCTCAAGTAAGTACCGATTTTTTAAATAAGATTAAAGTAGTTTTAAAATTGGTAAAAAAGTTTGATGAAGTGCAAAAATTCATTGCTCTTTTAAACAAACAAATCCACTTAATTCGTAAAGTTATTAAAAATAAAAAATGTGGTGATAATTTATTTAAACTGGAAGGTAATTTGGCACTATTAAAGTGTTATCGAGAAAAATTGAAACAATTAAAGTTTAAATTAAAAAAAACCGGTAGTGGAATAAAATTTAACAAAAATGTAAACAAACAACAATTGCTTTGGCAAAATGTTGAAACTGCTTTTAATAGTAGATTACTTAGTGGTGTAATAATAAATTTAAGCATTAAAGATCCTATAGAATTTTTTCAAAAAGCGTTTCGTAGTTTTTCAATAAAAATTAAAAAAGTTTTGACCACATCAATTGTTAAAGTCAATGTAATATTTTCGGCAAATTTTATTAAACCATCTAACGGAGAAATAGATTTAAAAAGTTTTAATACTCGTAATAAAGTAATTGATTCAAACACTAATTTAAAAGAATGGTACACCACTAACGTTTCGGAAAATATTTTAAAAAAGTTAGAGGAATTTCAAGAACGTGATAGTGGATGGGCGTTACTTGAAATTGTCTCTTTAAAAGTCAACATAAATAAGTTTGAACCTATAAGAGGGGGTATTTCAACATACGTTGAGGTTCCAAAATTTGTTAAACAACGAAAAGCTTGCATCAATGTAAAAAATAATGATAAGTTTTGTTTTCTTTGGGCTGTTATTTCAGCACTGTATCCAGTAGAACATCATTCTGATCGTTTGTTAAATTACCCTCACTTTAGTCAAGTTTTAAAATATGATGAAATTAGTTTTCCAATTAAATTGAAAGATATTCCAAAATTTGAAATTCAAAATGATTTATCAATTAATATTTTTGGGGTAGAACGGAAGTCTATTCTACCGGTAGCATTATCAAAAAACACCTTTTCTAAAACTATTAATTTATTAATGTTACCAGTTAATAAAACTGATGAATTATTGCATCATTTTGTATGGATAAAAAACTTGTCTCGACTTGTTTCATCACAAATATCTTTCAATAATCATCAAACTTATTTATGTGATAGATGTTTAAATCATTTTCCATCAGTACACATACTTGAAAATCATCAAGGCTATTGTATGATAAATAAATGTAAAATTACAATGCCAACATCTGAAAATAGTATAATGAAATTTAAAAATTTTAAATTCAAACAACCGGTTCCTTTTATTATTTACTGTGATTTGGAAAGTATTTTAGAAAATTATAATGATACAAACAATGTAAATACTGTAAAGGTGCAAAAACATACAGCTTTTAGTATAGCTTACTATCTACATTGTTCGTATAATCCAAACTTTTCTAAATTTAATTTAATTCGAAACAATGATTGTATAAATGAATTTGGTAATGATCTTTACAAAATTGCACAATTTGTTGATAAAGAGTTTAAAAATATTAAACCAATGGAAACGTTAAGCAATGAACAAGTTTTCAATTTTAACAATGCAAATATTTGTCACATTTGTGGTGAAAATTTTACTCATGAACAAATTAAAGTGCATGATCACTGCCATTTAACCGGTAAATTTCGTGGAGCAGCACATCAAAGCTGCAATTTAAATTATAAAACCGGTCTAATTATACCAGTTGTATTTCATAATTTAAGTGGGTACGATGCTCACTTTTTAATAAAATCATTGTCTACTTGTTTTAGCGGTGACATTAAACTGTTACCGCTAAATAAAGAAAAATACATTTCATTTACAAAATATGTTAAAAACACATCAATTAAATTTCGATTTATTGATTCTTTTCGATTTTTACCATGTAGTTTAGATAAATTAAGTTCATACTTGAAACCTTGTCAAAAAATAATTGTTAAGTCCTTTTGCAATAATGATGAGACAAAATTCGATTTATTAAATCGTAAAGGTGTTTTTCCATACGAATATTTAGATTCAATTGAAAAATTGAATCAAACTGAATTGCCCAAGAAAGAGCATTTTTATAGTAAATTAAATGATGAAACAATTTCTGATAATGACTATAAACATGCTCAAAATGTATGGAAAACTTTCAATATTAAAAATTTAGGTGAATATTCTGATTTGTATCTGAAAACAGATGTTTTACTTTTGGCTGACATATTTGAAAATTTTCGTAAAACATGTTTAGAAATTTACGAGCTAGATGCTGGATATTATTATACTGCACCAGGGCTTGCCTTTGATGCTATGTTAAAATATACAGGTGCAAAATTAGAATTGTTAACTGATATTGATCAATTAATGTTTATTGAACGTGGTATACGTGGAGGTGTATCACAATGTTCTCATCGTTATGCAAAAGCGAACAATCAGTATATAGATAATTTTAGTTCAAATGTACCAACATCATTTTTGATGTATTTTGATGTTAATAATTTGTATGGGACAGCAATGTGTGAATATTTACCATATAGTAACTTTGAATGGTGTGAACATACGGTAGATATTTCAACTTTAGAAGATTGTAGTGAATTTGGTTACATGTTCGAAGTAGATTTGGAATACCCTGAACATTTACATAAATTACATTCTGATTTACCATTGGCTCCACATCATATGATACCTCCAGGATCTAAATCTAGTAAATTGTTAACAACTTTATATCCAAAAAAAAATTATGTGCTTCATTATAGAAATTTAAAATTATATTTAAAGTATGGCATGGTATTATCTAAAGTTCATAGAACACTTAAATTTAAACAATCTCCATGGTTGAAAAAATACATTGATCTAAATACACAACTTAGACAAAAATCTAAAAACGATTTTGAAAAAAATTTTTTTAAATTAATGAATAACGCTGTATTTGGTAAAACTATGGAGAATGTTCGTAAACATAAGGATATTAGATTAGTTACTGAGTGGGAGGGTCAATGGGGTGCTAGAGCTTTAATATCTAAGCCAAATTTCCATAGTTGTACTATATTTGATGAAAACATGGTCATTGTAGAAATGAATAAATTAGAAATTGTAATGAACAAACCTATTTATATAGGTTTTACTATATTAGACATTTCAAAAATATTTCTTTATAATTTTCATTATAATTATGTATTAAATAAGTTTGGTATCAGTGAAGCAAAATTATTATATACTGATACCGATAGTTTAATTTACCAATTTTTTGTTGATGATATTTATAAAATAATTAAGTTAGATTGTAAAAAATATTTTGACACCAGTGATTATTCTCCAAACAACATATGGGAAATTCCTTTAGTAAATAAAAAAGTATTAGGTGTAATGAAAGATGAAAATTGTGGAGAAATTATGTTAGAGTTTGTAGGATTAAGATCAAAAATGTATACAATTAGAGTAAAAAATAAGAAAGATGTTAAAAAATCTAAAGGAACCAAGTTAAGTGCAATAAGAAAATTAGAATTTGATGATTATAAAAATGCTCTTTTTAATAATCAAATTTTAACAAAGACTCAATATTTGATTAAATCTGTAAAACATGATGTTTTTACAGTAAAACAAAATAAAATTGCACTTAGCCCATATGATGATAAAAGAATTATTAATTCAAATTTAATAGATACTAAACCATGGGGATTTATTAGTATGGTTTAAATTCCAGATGTCACTCAACTTTATATATGAAGTTCAAAAGAATTATGTTGACATATGTATCGAACATCTAAAAAAATTCATTAACAACAAAAACATTGATGGAATTCGTTGCATTTTAACGAAAATTTTTATACCTGATTGCATATTAACATATCAGAATTTGCATCAGCTCGATAATGAAGAAATCCTACAAATTATGTTGGTTTCAAAATTATCAGAAGATAAATTTGTTTCATCGTTAGTGAAATTTATCGAAAATTTGTATGCTGATTATAATGATGGTGTTATACCGTTTTCAAGAAATGTAGTAAATATTGATGATATGATCAATATACCAAGAAAAGAAATTAATTTTCCTTTTAAAGAAAAGGAGTATCAAATTTACATAACTTTAAAATTGTTATGTGATTCATCATCATCAAATTTCAATTCACCTACATGCAACAATATTTATAAAAACTACAAAACAGCATCGTGTTTTGTTGGTCAACTACAAAACGATTCTATATATAATGCAAATCCAACGTTTTATATAATACTCAAAAAGGTTTGCTCCATTTTGAAATTAAAAAATAAATTTCAACCTATGGATCGTTTTTCTCACAAAAAAATATTTCAATGGTTGTTAGAGAATTTGCAACGTGCACGAAAAAACAAGCCAGTAGGATGGAAAGAAGGACCTGATTCTGGAATTTGGCCATCGAATAATCCTGATGATTATAAGCAAATTTTTGAATTGTTAGAATTTAATTCTATTATTTAAACTGGAATATAAACAAAAAATTGTAATAAAAGATATAATTATTTATTTTGTAATTACATTATACATTATTTTTGTGTTTTATAAAAAAATTTCTAGTTAAATAAAAATTATTCTTTACATTTTGTTTTGTTTAAAAATGATTACAACAACTTACTTAAATCCAATTTTCTTTGAACACTTATTTATGATTGCTTTACCGTTTATAGGCAACTTATACGATTTGTATGCAAATTTGACAAGTTTTACATTTGTTTGCAGTTGAAATCAATTAAACAACTTGGTTTTTATTGATCCAACTATTGTAACGGTTGTCAAAACCTAACCATTTTATTAATAATTGATTTCCTTTTTTACGTAATACTTTTTCTACAAGATAAACATCGGGATGTTTACAATGTTGCAATTCAGGTTCATAAAATCCACCTTGAATTTGTTCTCCACCTTGATCTTGTAATATATATGTAACAGGATTTGTAAATTGTACTTTTTTAATTGTAAAAATTTCATTTGACCAATTTGGAGTATAGCCTTTAGCAAATAAACTACGATATTTACTTATTCTCACTTTATCTCCCACGTTAAATTTTGTTTGTAAATTTACAGTTTTAATATGGCTGTATGAATTGTCTAATATGTATTTTTCATTTGATTTATTAATATCAATAGGTTTGTAACCAGTAGTACTATGTTTAGTGGCATTATATTTTTCAACAATTTGCGACAACAATTTTAACCATTTATATGAACCTTGATAAGAAAATTCTTTCCACATCAATGTTTTTAACGTTCGATTAGCTCTTTCTACAATTGATGCTTTTGTATTGCTAAATGTTGAATAATGATTAATTCCCAAATTTTTCATCAATTTTGCAAATTCGGAATTATAAAATTCTTTTCCCAGATCTGTTTGAAGATTCTTTGGAATATTAGGTTTCTTGAGAATTTTTTTTATAGCAACAACAATTTCTTTTGCTGACTTGTTTTTTACAGGAAGTGCCCATATAAATTTACTAAACGTGTCAATTACAACCAAAATATATTTGAAATTGGAATTTTGTTTTGAATATGGTAACATTTCTACCAAATCAGCTTGGTACAAGTCATTTAATCCCTTAACAATAACATGACGACGTTTAAAATTTTTTCTTGCCGGTTTATGAAGTTCATTAACTACAACTCTTTTTAAATCAATCATTTTTTAATGTTATATTTTAATAAAATTTCCACAAACATTCGATTTGGAGCTTTTGCAAGTGCTTGAGGGGGAACTGTAAATCTTAATTCATCATTAGCGTTCAAAACCTTTTGAAACAAATCTAATATTGGAATTGCTGGTTGTCTATTTATAGATACTTCAATACCGGGAGTAGAATTAATGTAAGATACTGTCCCGGATAAAACAGGTACAAGATAATGATCACTCTGATTAAACAAAATATACTGAAAACTTTTCCATTCACCTAGTATTAATATATGATTATATCCCAATAAAGAAGAAACTATTTGATTAAATTCCGTTTTTGTTATTAAGTTGCTAACAACTTGTTTAACATTATCAAATAATTGTTGAACTTCTGCTTTAGAAATCAAATTTACAAGTGAATTTTGAAAGTCGTTTTCAGTAACAAAATTAGCAATCATTTGTTGAACTTCAGATTTACTAACTGAATTTGTAATTAATGTTTTAAGATCATTTTTAGTGGCTAAATTTGCAATTAATAATTGTGTTTCAGTTTTTGTTATTAAATCCGGTTGATTTACAATACTTTGTTGAAGATCATTTTTTGTTGCAAAATTTAACATTAATTGTTGTATTTCATGTTTGGTAATAAAATTCGATGATGATGATGATGATGATGATGATGATGATTGATTGGTAAAATTATTTGTTTTTAATCGATGTCGACCAAACTTGTCAACACTCATTGTTGAAATGATGTAAAACAATACTAGTTACTCAATTAAATCTCTTTCCCGTAGTTCTTCTATAATACTGTTAATTTCATTTATATGGGCATTATTGCCACTTGCAGATGATGCAATAAGCAATTTCAAACGATCAACTAATTCATTAGGATCATCAAAATACACATATTGAATTGGGTTTGTTGAATATACATTATTTAAACTACCCCCAAGACGCAATTCTTTGTATCGTTGTTGTTGTTGAGCATTTTCATTTTCCGATATTATTTCTAATGCAGGTTTTATCACCTGCATGAATTTAAATCCTTTATTACCAACAGGTGCTTTATTTGCGTTAAATTTTGGTCTATTTGCATTTGTTAATTTTACTATATGACCAAATGTGTGGAGATCATCATAATTATATTCATTTTGGAGTGGTTTGTTTTTAAAAATTAATTCATAAAGACCTGGAGTTCCTTTAAATAATTCGCCTTTTATTTTAAAATCAGGTCCATTAAATTGTATTTCTGAATCACCAAAAAAAAAATCTATCGGTGTTTACATCGTGTCTCAAATAAGTATGATCATATTCCTTCTTTGTATCTCTAATGTAATTTTCAACATACATTCTCGGTAATTCATCATATTGTTGTAAATATTCTATAAATGATGATTCCGGAATTTGTTCTAATACTGTCTCATTTCCGGACATATCAAATTCATTATAAACATCTTCTTCTGTATTTTCCGGATTATAGATATACGTTGATTCAACTGATGGTTTAAAAATTGGACCTGTCATTACTGTTTTCAATGAATCAAGAGATGGTCGAGAACTTAATGTTAATCGACTTCGTTTGGGGGATGTTTTGAATTCGAAATTTTGTTCTTGTTTATTTAGAGCTTGAGATAAAATATTTGCCAACGGTTTATATTGTTTTTCCAAATTTTGTTCCGATTCTAATTGGCTAGATTTTAGAGCATCTAATTTTTGTTTAACATTGCGTCTTGTTGCAATTAACTGTTTTGTAATATTTTTACTCATCATGACCGTTTACTACGATCAACTGTAATAAAATGCTAACAATAAAGTCTATTTATCATTTATATTTGGAAAAATTGATCAAATCCTTTTCTGTAACGACCCTTATTTAATTCATTGTCTTTACATAAAACAAGAAATCCATATTTGTCACGCCAGCATAATGAACACATTTCATAGAATTTATTATACAACATATCCGTGTTAACATGATCGTTGTATATATGTTTTAAATTCATATCATCCTGTTTGAAAATAATAACCATATTTGCATTATCTCGAATAAGATGTTTTGGAATATGAGCATAAGTTTGACAAAGATAGAAACAATCAATTAATTTGTGTCTTCCCATACTAAAATAATTGCGAATTACTGTTTGTTTATCACATGCAACATCATCAAATATAAATATAGAATTAATATTTGCTTTAGATGGATGCATAATTTCTTGATTATCATTAAATTCATAATAATTAATTCCTTTAATTGGTTTTAATAAATTTCTTAAATATTTATATTTTGGTTGATATAACGATTTGCTATATACGTAAACATTTTCAAATCTAAGACCATTTTTACTTTCTAGTAAACTTATCATGACATTCGTTTTACCACAATTTGAAGGACCACTAATTATACATCGAATTGTTGATGGTAATAAAATACCATGACGATGTGACACTTGTTGTTGGTTTGTTAAAATATCTAAATTATTTATTGGTAAACATGAGGGCTGCTGAATCAGACGCATTTTGTCACCTAACTAACAACAACTAACCCTGTTTTCTATATATATACCAAAACATTTTTCACAAATTTTATTTATATAAACACATTGATTATGTCAGTTAAGTTTAGTAATCAATCAACAATTGAACGAAAAGGACGTGGTTTACTAAATAAAATTATTGATAATTTGCCAATTGAACTGCATATTCCAGGATATAAATTTTGTGGACCCGGAACAAAATTAAATAAAAGATTACAACGTGGAGACAAGGGAATTAATCCGTTAGATGAAGCGTGCAAAGAACACGATATAGCATATATTAATAAAGATCGCAATTTAGCAGATAAAATTTTAATTGATAAAGCAATTGAACGTATCAAAGCAAACGATTCAAGTATTGGTGAAAAAATTGCTGCTATAGGTGTTGCAGGTATAATGAAAACTAAACAAAAATTGGGATTGGGTTTGAAAAAAAAGCGTAAAAACTATCGCTTTAAATTCAGTTTTTCGTAAAGCTAGACTTGCAATTAAACAAAATCGACCAAAAGATTTTGATTCTGCTACCAATGTTGCGCTAAATGCACTCAAAGGAATTAGAAAAAGTAAACCAAAATCAAGAATAATTCCAATTCCAAAATCTGGTGGGTTTTTACCTTTAATACCTATATTTGCCGGTTTAAGTGCTTTGGGTGCAATAGCCGGAGGGGCATCTCAAATTGCCAGCGCCGTAAATAAAGCAAAAAATGCGCAGCAACAATTAAAAGAAAGCGAAAGACATAATCGGCAAATGGAAGCAATTGCTATGGGAAAGGGTTTGTACTTAAAACCGTATAAAAAAGGGCTTGGTTTGTATTTGCGTCCGTATAAAAAAAACTTGCAATAAAATTACCTCGTCGGCCATTAACAAATATTGATCTTGAAAAATTTTCAACAAATTTAAAAAAATTTCGCGGTGTATTTATGCGTGACAATTTACCTAAAAAGATCAATATTATCGAACGGGGTATAATTAATTTAGATAGTGATAAAGGTGAAGGAACACACTGGACAGCGTATTATAAAAACAAAAATATTGTTAAATATTTTGATAGTTTTGGAAATTTAAAACCTCCATTAAAAATTGTCAAATATTTTCACAGTAATGGTAAAGTGACAATTTTTTACAATTTTGATCGATTTCAAAATTTTAATCAAGAAAATTGCGGTCATTTATGTTTGAACTTCCTTTATAACACAATGTAATTATGTAACAGTTTTATTTCAAAATTGTTGGTAATACGATGAGGACGTTTATATTAACAGGAAATTCTTCTATATTATCAGCAGATTATTATCCACCCATAGATTTACGTGATGACTTTGATCATGAATATATAATGGGGTTGATAAACTTTGAAACATTCAATGCCATACCAAATATTGATGAAAAAAATTGTAAATTTTTTATTGGTGGTCAAGAAATTACAATACCAACAGGTGCATATGAAATTGATAATATCGCGGATTTATTAAAAAATGAAATTGATCTATTAAATAAAACAGTTAGCGGATTTAATTGCACATTAGAATTGTATGCAAATACAAACACTTTACAATGTCATATTAAGTCAAATTGTGATATAGATTTTAAAAAACCTAATACTATTGCTAATTTATTGGGATTTGAAAATGAAGTGTTAACAGCAAATCTTTTACATATTTCCAAAAAACCAGTGAATATTTTAAAAGTGAATGCAATTAAAGTTGATTGTAATATAACAACTGGTTCATATTCTAATAATCAATTAGGACACACAATACATGAGTTTTTCCCTGATTCACCACCAGGTTTTAAGATTATTGAGCGTCCACAAAATGTAATTTATTTACCAATTAATACGCATGTCATTGATAATATTACCCTTAAAATAGTTGATCAAGACAATGAATTAATCAATTTTAGAGGAGAAACGATCACGATAAGACTGCATTTAAAGCATTATGGTTATTAAATATAATATAAAAGCTTATACATTTAATCCTACAATCAGTCGCAATCAAACTGTTAAACAATTAACAGCTGCGAATATTGCCTTTCTTAAATCAATAGGATTAAAACCAAAAAAAACATGAGCATTTTAAATGTTGCCGAAAAAGTACGATTTGACAATTCGTTAGTCAGTATCGAAAAACATTCACATTTACCCTATGCAGCAACTTCATTTGGACATAACGATGAAATTCGAATACCGATTCAACAAACGGATGTCTATACATTACCATCATCGAGTTTCATTTACATTGAAGGCACATTTTTAAAACAAAGCGACAATAAACCTTCCAATACAGCAAGATTAACAAATAATTTTATTTGCCATTTATTTGAAGAATTTCGTTATGAAATTGGTGGTAAAGTCATTGATCGGGTTCGTAATCCTGGTGTAGCAACAACTTTAAAAGGGTTATGCTTCTTTTAATTTGAATAAAAGCAAAAAATTAATTAATGCCGGTTGGAGATTTAACGAAGAACTCACATACCCTTTATTAAATGTAGATGGAAATTTTAATGTATGTGTACCATTAAGTATGTTAATGGGATTTTGTGAAGATTTCAAAAAAATTATTTTAAATGTTAAACAAGAATTGGTATTAATTCGAGGAAATACTGATTTAAACGCATATATAAACACAACTCCGAATGAATTTATGAAAATAACAATAACAAAACTAATTTGGAAAGTTCCTCATATTTCTGTTGCTGATATAGAACGTCTCAATTTACTAAAATTTGTTGAACGTGGAACAGAATTAGATGTGGCATATAGGTCATGGGAATTGCAAGAATTACCAGCAATTCCCAAAACAACAAAAAATTCTTGGAATATTAAAACTGCGTCTCAATTAGAAAAACCAAGATATGTTATATTTGCATTACAAACAAACAGGAAAAATAATATCAATGAAAATGTAAACGTTTACGATAATTGTTCTTTAAATAATGTTAAATTATTTTTAAATTCAGAACAATATCCTTATGATAATTTAAATTTAAATTTCACCAAACATTATTTTGCTACTTTATATGAGATGTATTCCCATTTTCAAGAATCGTATTATGATCAACCAAACGAACCCCTATTTTCACCACATGATTTTTACAAATTAGCACCAATTGTTGTAATTGATTGTTCAAGACAAAATGAACTTTTAAATACCGGTACTGTTGATATTCGAATCGAATTTGAAACTGATAAAGATATTCCTGATAATACTTATGCATATTGTTTAGTAATACATGATCGTATAATTAAATATAATTCACTTACTGGAGCTATAAGATCAATGTAATTTTTAAAAATTAGTTAGTTTTTCGTCAACTGCAATCATGATTACATGTATTGTTGACATTCAAGGTTTTCAATTTAATAACAAATTTTTATGTAAAGAATTGGCAATAATTAAACTAAATGAATGTTGCTGTAAAACTCATGTTTTGTTCAATTTTCCAATTAATTTAGACCATTTATCAGTAAATGCACAAAAACAAGCAAACTGGATAACAAAAAATTTACATGGATTGGAATGGTACACCCCGTTTAATGAAAATGTTCAACCATATGAAAAATTTGAAAATATATTGCATCAGCAATTAAAAGATGTTGAAAAAATTTATGTTAAAGGTGACATGAAAAAACAATTTCTTCAACAATTTTTACCAAATAAAATAATAATTGATTTGGTGGAAGCTCCAAATTTAAGAGAACTAGTTAAAAGTTATACAAATTATAATCATCATCAGTATAATTGTAAACATATTGATTATTGCGCAATCAATTATGCAATTGCTTTAAAAAATTGGGTAAATGCGAATCGAACTTAGTGTTTCTTGGAATATTAAAGGGTAAACATGTCTGTATACTACGTGCTTGAAAATATGTTAAAACAGCTAAATGTGATTGATCTGCTCGAATTAGCGCAATGTTTAAGATCATTTTACCCGTACCAAGAATTAATAAAATTAGAAGAAAAATGGAAAAAAAAGGATATGACGAGTTCATTTCAATCATTGCAATTTGAAGCTTACAAAATGGAACATGAGGTTGATGATGAAATGTTTAGCGATAGTAGTAGTAGTGATAATAATAATAATGATAACAATTCTTAATGTAATGAACTTTAAAAAATAAATTTTTTTTGGATATATTGTTGTTTTAATAAAAAGCCTAAATTCAAATACAAATATTTATTTATATTGGTTTACAAAAAATTTTTATTACAAAAATGATTTTTCATCTTTTTAACTTGCTTCCATAACGTTGATAGATTTTTTAATCTTCTTCTCCAAAAGTCAAAGGGATGTAGTTTCCAATTTTCTCTTCAACAACCAAAAATTTTTTTCCATTTTCGAAGTTTTTGTTCAAATTTTCAATTTCTGATATAAGGTTTGAATATCGTTTTGGAAGTATTACAGGTTTATCACAACATTTCAGTGATACCAATATTGATTCACCAAATCTGGTGTTTATAACGCGAAAATTTTCAATGTAATATTTTTTGTTTGTTTCCAAATCGCTTAACTTTTTGAATGAGCTGGTGCAACTGTTTAATAATGTAATTGGATCCATGTTCAATTGATACTGACTATTTTCTTGTGGTAACAATATTTATACCCTTAATTTGAACAGCTTTGCGTGATTTTGTATTTTTTGCTTTGAACACCTGCACATTTATTTAATTAAAACAGTGAACAGCTTTGCGTGATTTTGATTTTTTGATTTTGATTTTGTATTTTTTGCTTTGAACACCTGCACATTTATTTAATTAAAACAGTGCTTTTTTAACTTAAATTTGAAATTTAATTTTAATTGATTAAATTAAAAACGTTAAAAAGTAGTCTTTTTAAATTTCCATTTTTAAATTTCAATTTAAAATTTATTTTTGTTTTGTTTGTAAATTATTTATAAATTTATTTGTTACAAAATTCAAATTAAGATTTTTTATCAATAAATAATTGATAAATTTTAATAAAAATAAAGCGTAGCGTAATTTGTGAAACTGGTAGTGGGAGTAATAGTACTAAAATTATTGTTCATGGTAGTTGTGGTGGTGGTAAAATTATAAATTCAAATTTTTAGCGTTACCACTAAACAGTTGTAAACTATTGTTTTAAAATTAAACGTTAGAACAATTATTCAAAAATGTTTCAACTATATATCATTTTAGTTTGTTTCATTAGTTTCGTGTCGACAAATAATAATAACACTCTTGAAACATTAGCAACAAAATTGCTTGATTGCGAGTCGAATTTGGGGAATTATAAAAGTTTGTATTCAATTCAAATTAACAAAACAAAACCATTGGAACTCAAAATTGAAACATGTTTGAAAGAAAAAGAAAATCTAGTGCATAAAAACAATAAAACGGTTTGGCTAAAAAATATGATTATAAAAGGGCAGCGTAATAAATTTAAAAAAGTTGAGCTTTTTTATGCAGAATCGGTTAATATGTTAAATGAAAACATAACAATGTCGTTGGAAAAATTAGAAAATTTACAAGAAACTGTCGAAATATTAGAAGAAAAATTGAATGAACGTGCAAAAGTTGTGAAATCGTTAGAACTTAGTGTTGAAGTGTTGGAGAAAGAAAAGGAAAAACTTAAACATATTTTACAACGAAAAAAAGAAAGCTTAAGAATTTTAAGACATCAAAAAAGTAAGTAATTTGTTTTATATTGTTTTATTTTGTTATTAATTAATTTTCAGTAACAGATATGCAAAAAAAAGTTTATAATGGAAAATTTGAAGATGATGAAGATGACGATGATGATAATGATGATGATGATGATGATGATGATGATGATACTGAGGACGATTTAGATGACAGAACAGGTGAAGCTGCACGTGTATTAGGTAAATATAAATATAATTAACCTCATCATTGTAATTTTTTTTTTATGAAGCTTGGAACCAATTAATTGATAAAAACAAATCCAATTTACAACGACCCTTCTTGCCATCAGCAAATGAAAACAGAAATTCATGTGAGTAAAATTATTTAAATTATTACAAGTTTTAATAGAAACATATTTTACAGACAACTTATTTTATCCTAATAATATTTATCGAAGTGAAAAATAATGATTTTATATCACCATCATCATTATTATTATTATTTAAAACTATAAATACTATTTTAACTTTTTACAAATTGTGTCACTAATGTTTAATGTTTAACGTTAATGTTTTAATTTTAAAATAATTTTGCAAATGTTCAGTTTCAAATATTATATTTTAAGTGAAAAAAATATTTTAATGATTGTATAATTTTATGCAATTGCTTGTTTTTACAATTACAATAATAACTTTTACGGTTATTTTCAAATATTTCAGCGTTTAATTTATCAACAATAATTTACAACTGTTTCACTAATATATATTTTACTTTGCTTGTTCTAATTTTAAAATTTTTATGTTTAACGCTAATGTTTTCAATAAATTGGATAACTTTTGAATTTTTAATTGTTTTAAAGTAATTTTGTCTTAAATGTTTAGTTTAAAAAATTGTTATGTTAAACAAAAATAATGTTTTCAATAAGTATAATTTTGTGCAATTTTCGTCTTTACAATTAAAATTTTTGCAATATTTAAATTCATATTTAATGTAACAAGCAATTATTTAATTAAAAAATAAATTTACTTTGCTTGTTATAATTTTAAAATTTTTTATGTTTAACGCTAATGTTTTCAATAGATTGAATAACTCTTAAATTTTTAATTGTTTTAAAGTAATATTTTTTTTAAATGTTTAGTTTAAAAAATCGGTAAATTAAACAATTTAATTAATCAATAAAAATAATTTCATTATCAATCATTATTTTATCTTCTTCCAAATAACCTAAACAAAAAATTATATGTAAAGTTGAAACTTAAAAAAATAAAAACTTACCCCATAAATTAGAGCATTGCTCTAATTCATCTTTCAAAAAATTTTCCAAATAAGATCTAATATCTTGTTGTTGTTGTTGTTGTTGTTGTTGTTGTTGTTGTTGTTGTTGTTGTTGTTCCAGTTGTTGTTGCTGTTGTTCCTGGTTTTCTTGAACCAATCGATTTACGAAATTTGCTAAAAATACTTAATTTTCATTTGGTTTACTTTTCAAAATTAAATTAACTTACACAAACAATCATAAAACAGTTGATCTTCACTCTCGCCCACTAAAACAAATAACTAGATTTTTAAAATAAAAAAATTTTAAAGTTTACGTACTTGCTCTTATTTTACAAATTTCTTGAAAATGATAATCAATAATTTGTTCTAAAAATTTGTTGTTATATAATATTTTTTAAAATTGAAAATATTACAACTTACTCAAAGCTTCTAACCGTAAGTCAGTCATTGTGCTTTAGAATTGTTGTTGTTTACAAACAAACTTTGCTTAGTTTGTATTCTTACCCTTTATATATACATATATTTTTAAAAAACAAAATAAATTAACAATCTTGTTTTTCTTTATAAAAAATACTTTATTTTAAAACATCTTATTAGCAAGTTTTATAGGATTTGTAAATGAATAAATTGATAATCTTGTTTTTTTATTTGTATTTTATTTATAAATAGTTATACAAATTCAGGATAACTTCCATCATCTAGACATCTCCATTTTTTATTTGTGTAAAAATAAATTTTATCGTTATCATCTTCATCATCGTCATTATCATCATTATTATTAGTATTTATGATTGTATCCCTCAAACGTTTTTGAGGTTTTTGTTGTTGTTGTTGTTGTGGTTGTTGTTGTTGATGTTGTTGTTGTTGTTGTTGTTACTGTTATTGTTGTTGTTGTTGTTGTTGTTGTTGAAAAGGATCTTGTATTTCCCTAATCATATTTTGTTGAATTTCTTTTAAAAATTTTAAAAATAAATTATAAATTTCTGAATTAAATTGAATACTTACGAAAATTCATTTTGCTAAAAGACTTCAATAGTATAACAAACAATATAGAACAATTAATGTACACGTGCGCTTATATAAGCATTTAACTTTTGTAGTTGTTTGATCAAGAAAAACTAACCTGTATCAATAACAGGTTTATAGGTTAATAACTTTTGCAGGTGTTTGATTTTAGAAAAACCAGAAAGTGTACGCAATATAGGCCATTCACATTGTAATACGTTCCTTTGCCTCCAACCCCCTTTTTTAGTACCATGATTTAAAAACTAACCTACATCAATAACAGGTTTATAGGTTAATAACTTTTGCAGGTGTTTGATTTTAGAAAAACCTGCACTAACAAGTGTACGCAATATAGGTCATTCTCATTGTAATATGTTCCTTTGCCTCCAACCCCCTTTTTTAGTACCACGATTTAAAAAACTAACCTGCATCAATAACAGGTTTATAGGTTAATAACTTTTGCAGGTGTTTGATTTTAGAAAAACCTGCACTAACAAGTGTACGCAATATAGGTCATTCTCATTGTAATATGTTCCTTTGCCTCCAACCCCCTTTTTTAGTACCACGATTTAAAAAACTAACCTGCATCAATAACAGGTTTATAGGTTAATAACTTTTGCAGGTGTTTGACCTTGAAAACCCAACAAGTGTACGCAATAAGGTCATTCCCATTCGGGGTATTTACCACCTTCCTAAAACAAACCCCCTCTACACAGAGCCCCCTTTAGGCGCAGAGCCCCGTTAACCGCCATTTTGTAGGCCCCCTTAGCGGCCATTTTGTAGGCCCCCCTTAGCTGCCATTTTGTAGGCCCCCCCTTTACCCCACCTTACAACCGCCATTTTGTAGCCCCCTTAGCCGCCATTTTGTAGGCCCCCTTTACCCCACCTCTTCCCACAACCGCCATTTTGTAACCCCCTTAGCCGCCATTTTGTAGCCCCCCTTTACCACACCCCTCCCCACAACCGCCATTTTGTAGCCCCCCTTTTACCCCATCCCCACCCCACAACCGCCATTTTGTACACTCAACCCCACCCACCTCCCACCGCCACACCCACTTTCAAATCTCCCGCCACGCCCACTAGCGACACTAGCGACAAAGAGACCTCTGGTGGCGGAAATCTGAACAAGTGGTCCAGAACCGTCATCATCTAACTACTAAGGAAAATCATCCAAGACCTAGAAAAGGGTTCCCCCGAAGACACGGCGAGATGGACAAATCGCGGCTACATAATGAACCAAGGGCTCTTATACCGATACTCCCAAGACGATGATTACGATGACGCACAACTAGTCATTCCAATACAACAACGAGAGCTCGTTCTCAAGGCATATCATGATGCCCCTACGGCTGGAGACTATGGAATTGATCACACCCTTTCCAAAATCTCCTCCAAATATTACTGGCCCGGAATAAGACGTTCCGTCACCGAACACGTAAAAACTTGTACAGCATGTCAAAGATACAAATCCTCAAATTTGCGACCCGCTGGACTCCTGCAGACCCCAGTAATGCAACAACGCTTCGAAACCATCGCCATCGATTTATTTGGACCCTTACCAATAAGTCCGGACAACTTCCAATGGATATTCATCATCGAAGATTGCACAAGTAGATGGACCGAAATATTCCCGCTTACTAATGCAACAGCGAACAATTGTGCACATACCCTCATCAACGAAGTATTCCTCCGTTATGGAATTCCACGCCGAATCATCTCCGACAATGGAAGTCAATTCATTAGTAACTTGATGCAACAAGTCACGTACGTCCTAAACATTGACCGAAAATTAATTCCTGTCTACCATCCCTCCGCAAATCCGGTGGAACGACGAAATAGAGATCTAAAAACACAGTTAGCTATACTTTTGGGAAACCAACACGACAGTTGGCCACAGAAGCTCCAAGCAATTCGTTTCGCCATGAACACACATCGATGTCAGACCACTGAGTTCACCCCGACTTTTCTAACATTTGGAAGAGAACTACGCACACCCTTAGAAGTTCAACTGGATTTTAGAGTAGTTCTCACCAACGAAAACTTTGTACCAGAAATCACACCTCACCTGCATCGAATTGGGGATATCCTTCTCCAAGCTAAAGAAATGAGTGAAAAAGAACAAGACCGAAGGAAAAACCAGGCTGATAAACAGCGTCGCCCTTCTCCATCATACCAAGTTGGAGACCAAGTCTGGGTAACTACACACACCCTCAGTCGCACCGACAAAGGTTTAACTTCCAAGTTCGCCCAAAAACGAGACGGACCCTACACGATCAAACGGATTCATGGGCCTTGCAGTTACGAGATTTCTAGTCCGCACCAACCCGATAGCATTTTTGGAGTCTTCCACAGTTCCGCTTTAACTCCATACAATGGTTCCTCAACAACATCCGAAGCTCCAGTTCAACATTTACGACGTCGAGGAAGACCCCCAAAATCGACTTCACCACAACCAAAACAACGAGGCCGTCCCAGAAAGAAGCAAAACTAATCACAGAACCAACCGTCGGGCGCCTTTATGGTTCTGAAGGGGAGGATTGTAGCCAGTATTCCCACCTGTATCACCAGGATAGTTGGACCGCCCTCCAAGAGAGCGCGCCACTCGTTATAAGTTCCTCCGAGTACTACCAACAACGGGCTATAAATGACCGCTCAGGATCCACCAAAAGGCAATCTGAGAATACGCTCACAGATTGCGCTCCCTGGTGGACCTTTCTTGCTAGTTCTCAAGTATTTCCATTGCGCTCCCTAGTGGACCAACTGAATCTCATTGGTGTTAGTGTTGTTTGGTAAATTGTGTTATTGCTTTATTTTTAATAGTTGTTTTCTGTCATTCCAAGTTCGTAACTAATACTGGTAATCGAAATAAACCTTTCAAAACAACCAAACTTTAAATTGTACCCTCCGAAAGAAGGTTACAATATCTAGTAAAAATTTTTGTATACATATGTATACTCGTAATATATGTATATGTGAAATAATGATTTTGGATTTTTATTGTATAATAAATTGTGATATTTTGTTTTACACGTGAAATTTTACGTTTCAATTTTAGTAATTACCCTATATTTGAAAATATTCAGAGTTCAGCGTATTTTAAAAATATCTTTTTTCGGCAAACAAATACTACTGGAACTTGTAGGTAATAAAATTAGAAAAATTCCCTTTCCCTTTCGGTGTCCCTTTTGGATACTTGTTTTTTCTCTGTGTCTTTTCTCTTTCATTCTCTTTCGTTCTATTTCTCTAGCCGTTTTCCGACCTTCCCCTCTTTGGTGGGGATGGATTTTTGGACATTATGAGTTGCTTATTTAATGAAAATCAACATTCGGACAGACGAGTTGACGCGCCAATACTTGGTTATTTGAACACGTTAGGGGAGCCTTAAACAACATTCGAAAATATATAGGTATTCTACATCCGGTACGAAAGGTTACAAGGAGGACATTTCTGATTTCCAACATACAAACGTTAGATTCCTTCAGGTGGTATCACTGATATCCCCAAAAATTGAATGTCCCGCCCTTGCGCATGCGCACAACTGGCGAGTGGTCCAGAATTGGCATTACTATACTACTGACGTAAGCCCGGACGGATAATAATTCTGACTGACACGCCAGAAAAATGAGAAATTGAGCGTGCTGCCGAAGCACGAAAAGAAAAACTTAGATTACAAGAAGAAAGAAAAAAGCTCGTGAACAGAATAAGATTGATAAAGAAAGAAGAAATTTGTTCCAGTCGAAATTGACTAAAAAAACTTCCCGAGTTTCATCTGACAGCGAAACTGATGAAGAAATAGAGTATGACGAAAGTGAAGATTCACCGTTCCCATCCGATTTTGAAGAAGTAGCCGAGCTAGACAAAGTTTTTGGAAATAATGATTTTGTTATCGCCAAATTTCTGACAGAAAACAACAAAGATATTAATTATGTAGGGCAAATTTTAGAACAAACTGGTGAAGATAAATTTAATATAAAGTTTTTGAGAAGAAGAGGGATTACTATCGTATTTTTCTACCCCAATGTGAAAGATGTGCAGATTGTACAAGACACAAAATTTGTAAGAAAGTCAAAATTACGTCTCCTAAGAGAATGAGAAACTGTTTCGCATGTAATATGAATTCAATTAAAGCCATTCTAAATCTGCGGTAATATGTGAGTATCTACATTGTATATAATTTTTTAGTTTTTGTTTTTGTATATTTCATAAGAAATATAATCTGTTCCAGCTTTCGAAGAATTTTTTTTTTCATTAAAAGGGATCTAATGTTAATTTTTAAATGAAGTTCAAAACATCCCCATGTACCGCTCCATTCGTACCTCATGTGGGGATGTGTGGTCCACTATTAGAGATATAATAAAAAATCAAACTATCATTTTAACACTTTGCCGTCCGGCGAACTAGCGGCCAATAGCCGGCGACACCACAGTGGTGTCGTGCGCGAACTAGCGGCCAACGTCGGGAACAGCACTTTAGTATCTTTTGAATTCTGTTGATGTTTTGTAACAATAAGTTACACTCAACAAGTTATTCATTTTTATAAGTACTTGTGCCCTTTCATTATGGCAGACGAAAGAGGCGGTACAATTATTTATGATGAATGCGCGGATGTTTTGTCTGACGTTCCAGACGACTTGGCCGATTGGGAACAAGACATTGAAAATCAAAAAAATGAAAATGAAGCAGAATTGTCGGAAGATAGCGAAATACTTCCAAAAAGAATTCGGCGAACGCTACGGTTGCCAACTAATTCGGATGAATCAGACGAAGAAGGCAGTACACAGTGGTCAGACTTTGACTTAACGAGGACCAATAATAAATTTGAAGGATCTCCAGGTCCAAACGTATTTCCCAAAGATAGGCACAGTGTCGAGGATATCGTAGAATTATATATTGGGAACGATCTATTTGAATATATTAGCAATGAAACCAACAAATACTACAGTCAAAATTGCAATAGCAGGAAATTGGATAACAAAAATGCCAAATTTGTGGACGTTACGGCACTCGAAGTTAGAAAATGGTTTGGGCTTGTTATCCTTATGGATATTGTAAAAAAAGCAAGGATCGATGATTATTGGTCAACGAATCCGTTGATAGACACACCAATATTTCGCAAAACGATGCCCCGCAACCGATTCGGACAAATATTATCATTTTTACATTTTTCCGACAACAACAATAAACCGGATAATGCCGACTGGCTTTTTAAAGTCCAATTCGTAATTGATTATTTTTCCAAAAAGTGTAAAGAAAATTTTAATCTAAGTCAAAACATCTCAATTGATGAAGGAATGATGCCGTGGCGTGGACGGTTAAATTTTAAAGTTTACAATCCGTCGAAAATTACGAAATATGGCATACTCGTTCGGATGCGGTGTGATTCGAATACGGGATACATTTCCTCATTCAAGATATATTCCGGCGTTGGACAGCCTTTAGCACAGTGATGGAACTGTTGACAACTTCTTATGGAAAGTGGCATCACCTCTACATGGATAATTATTACAACAGAACTTGCAGAGAATTTACTTGAAAAGAAAATTCGAGTTTGTGGAACAATAAGGCAAAATAGAGGATTTCCGGAAAAATTAAAGCGCGCAAATGTCAATGTATTTGAAGCTCGTCATCAACGGAAAGGTGAAGTACTCGCACAGGTATGGAGAGCTTCAAAAACTAAAACGATACGAATGATCTCGACAATACACAGTGCCACTTTGACTAACACTCAAAGAACATGTAGAAAAACCAATTGCACAATAAAAAAAACCTGAAAGTGTATTAGATTACAACAAATACATGAAAGGAGTGATTATCGGTTTGAATGTGAAAACAAACTGTGGATACCAAACCACTTTTTGTGAAATGAATATGACAAGAGACGCAAAGGTTTATCACCAGTCCAACGAATGAAAACGTTCTTACGTTACCTAGGTGAAGATATTGGTGTGACACAAAAAACAGTCTCAAGAACAATTGAATACGTAATAAAAAAAATATGGAAAAAGTACATGTATGGATAAAATTTCCAGGTACAGCAGCTGAATATATAAAAGCTCAACAACAATAGCAAACGAAATATGATTTTCTGTGTGTAAGAGGCGTCATAGATTGTACTCACCTTAAAATATAGAAACCTAAACATATCCTGATGAATATGTCAATAGAAAAGGATATAGCTGCATAAATGTCCAAGCAACATGTAATGCAAATGAAGTATTTACTAGCGTTGATGCACAGTAGCCGGGGTCAGTGCACGACAGTCGAATTTTACGAAATTCTGAACTATATCGTTTAATGCAAAGAGGCGATAATGGAAATTCTCTGTTATTAAGTGACAAGGGATATGGTCTACTATACAGGTTAATGACACCATTCGGTAATACAAATACACCTTCAGAAATTGCATATAATAGGTTATTGAAGAAAGAGAGAATAATAATTGAAAGATGTTATGGTCAACTGAAACAACGATTTCTTATACTACAATACAAAGTAAGGATAAACCTGGAAAATGTTCCATCACTAATAGTTTGATCTTTTGTCCTGCATAATGTTGCTCAATTCTTGAAGGATTGTGATTTTGAAGAAGATTTGAACCTTACAAGCTTACCCACAGAAATTCACCGTGAAGACGCCGATGGTGTTGTTTTAAATCAAAGACTAGCGCAACAAAGAAGACAAAATATAGCTAATATTATCCAGAATATGCGATAACGTATTCAATATTTCTGCCATCAAATTGTTTTGTAGGAATAAGCAGGTACAGAATTTATGCATATTGCAATTTACTCATATATTGTATATATAGCTATTCCAAAAATTAAAAAAACAAAACCTAATTAATTGTGGTTGTTGTATTAAGACAAGTCGTCGTAGTTGACTTGTTAATTTATGAGTTTCTTCGGTCTCATATTTATCAATTTGTTGTGATTTTTTTTTCCAATTTTTAGTAATTTTCTTTTCGAACAGGGGGTACATCCTTATTTACATCAATTGTATCAAGGCAATCTTTTGAGCAACTAGGTTTTATTACTTCAATTCCTACGGCACAGAACTACGGCACTAGATAAAACTCTAACTATTATTTTGATCTTTAAAAAATTATTGATAAATACCTGGAGTTTGATTGAGAACAGGATTACTTTCACTGTCCATTAAACTAAATAAAATTTTCACCCACTCTTGGAGATTGATCGGTTAATTTCCCGTTTTGTGGAAATCGCTTTTCACTTTGAATTTAGTTTTCATATTATTGATTTTTTTGAGCAATTGTTTATCAGTAATTGGCACCTCAAAGTCACTTTCATATTTTCTCCCTTAAGATCTTTAGAGCTTTCTCTTTCTTTTCTTTTACACTTGGTAAATGTAAAATATTTAAAAGTAATAGTAAGTAAGAAAATTTACTTGACACGAAAAATACCTGGAAACCCTTATCGCTTTTTACAATAAACCGATTCAACACTTGTTTATTGGAATTCTCGCATCCCGCTCCCACATACGGACACAACCGATATCTCTTTCTTTCTATTATAGCTATTTACGGTTGAAACAGAGCATATTCTACGGGAAGTGAAGTATTTACTACAGAGTAAACCCGGCTCCACACATTGGTCCCAACGTTGGAGCCAACGTTGTTGGCCTAATGTGTAGTCGGAGAAAATGGTATTGGCCCCAACGTTAGAACTTGGCCGTATGTTGTCGGTTTTTTGAGACGATACCAAAGAGGTTGGCGCCAACATTTGTCTAGTCATCCACGCACTAAAACGTAGATTATTATAACTGCATCTATCGAGAGGCAAAGTCAAGTAGTATTAAAAATAGAAATTATTTAAAATTTAATTTTTTATGTCTTCTCTGTGGAGTGATGAAAGTACCATTCAATTTTTGGAACTTTATCAAGCAGAGCCAGTGTTATGGAATCCTATGGATTCGAAGCACAAGAATAAAAATTAATTAATAGATGCTTGGAAACGTATACAAAGTTCGTTTAATATATCTTGCTCAGTGACTGAGCAAAAGAAAAAAAATCATTAATGTCAACCTACAGGTTGTACAGACGAAAAATTACTAATTCCAATCGTTCCGGTGCATAAACGGATGACATTTATAAGTGCAATTGGTTTGCACTTGACTTTATGGACAGGTTTCTCAGTCCAATATACAATAAAAAAAATAAATAACAATAAATACAGAGGTAAGTTGCAAAACATTTATTCATGGTTTTCATTAATTTAACTTTGTACTGTGTTTTTAAGAAACAATTAATTATACCTTATAGAATAAAAATAATTCGCAAATTCATCTCGAATTTCTCTTGCGTTTTCGGTCGGTCTTCTTGCTGTTTGTTGTAATGGCATTAAATAGCATTCCGGTACGATTGAATTATCGTGTATTGTGTCAGGCATGTATATATTCCTCGAGTGTGGACTTTTCTTCCAAAAGTTATGCAATATGACACACGTGACAACAATTAGGGACGCTTTTCTCGGTTATAACAGCATGGGTTTAGAGAAGACTCTTAATACCGATACCATAAGTCCAAATGTACACTCAATTACTGCTCTTGCACGTGATAAATGTTCATTAAATATTCTACATTTGATTCCACTTGGGTATACATCGGGGTATGGTTTCATTACATGTGTTGATAATGGGAATGCAGCGTCTGCTATAAAAACGTATGTTACAGGAATATTTCTACTACGTAAAGATGCTGCATCTGGGAAATTTGCATCGTTTCTTTGAATTTTCTTATGTAGTAAATTATCATAACCCCCCCCCCCAACACTCATACGCCCATGAGTTCCAATATCGGCTAAAAAAAAATTACATTATGCTGAAATCGTGTTTATATTTAAAAACTCTGATCCGCTATTTATTGGGGCTTGCATGGTAAAATGTTTCCCATACATTGCTCCCAAGCAGTAAGAAAATTGCCATTTTTGCTCAAATCCATTGGCTATAGCAAACCATTCGTCGATTGCAGGCAACTGAACCAAAAAAAAACCAAGCTTAGTTACATTCTGTGCTCTTATTTTCTGGCAGGCATCTTTTCAGACGAAAATCGTACAGATCCTGAGAATAGCATTACTGAGGTCAGTGAAAATTCTGGTGACAACTCAGAAAATTTGCATACTCTTGGGCTTCCCAAAAGACCGAGGTACAATCCGGAATTAACATTGGCAAAAAAAACAAATGGATCAAACGGTTAAAGTACTGACCAATATTCCCGAGAGAGCTAATCATGAAGTGGATGAAGTTGATTTGTTTTGTCAATTATTAGCGAAGAAAACTAAAAAGTTTAATAGTCAGCAAAGGCATCAGATAATGCACGAGATTGATAATATCATGTACAGCAGAATAAATTATAACACCCACAATAGCGACGGAATTTTTACTCCTTCTTCGCAGAGCAACCATTCAATGCCGTCATCAGTGCTACAATCTTCAGATAATCCGGACATACCAACATATGTAGAACTGCATATATCATTTTAGGGATATATGCATTCCTGACTATGAACGAAGCATTTAAATACCAAACAAGATCAGCGCAATCTTAAAACAATTCAAGGTGTTGTCAATAATTATCATCAAACACCACAAAGCCAAAACCAAAAATTTTGTTTATGTATTATTGATAATACAATAATTAATAATAAATAAATAATAAATATTTTCTTCATTACTATATACTCATATTTCGCGGTATAATAGGACGTAACCCTTCTAGTGCTTACCTTTACACATTCTCTCAGTGCTTCACATACTTCAGGCACTATCTGTGTGATAACTTGGCTTGAGATTTTAAATAGAAAATGTAGGCTCTTATAACTGTCTCTTGTAGCAAGAAATCGAAGTGCTACTGCTAATCGTACTCTTGCGGGTATTGCTGCTCTCCATAGTGTATCTTTTTTCTTTATTTTAGGTTCAATAAGCTATAGAATATACTCAAAGTCTATTAACGTACGACAAAAATTTTCGAATTCTCCTGAAGGCTCTCGAATTAAATTATTTATTAATTGACGTCCATCATACCTGAAATGTCGTTTTGCATTTTTAGTGGGAATAATTTCGTTTGCAAATATGGAAATATAATAAAATAAATTCCACTTACTGATTCCTTAATCTATGAACCGTTGTTACCCACCATCTCTTTCTTCGTGGACGTCTATTTTTGTGTCACTTGTAAAACATAATTATATGCACTTAACGCCATAACATACGCACCGACTGCAATTTCTATATCTGACATGTTGATGTTGGCTCTGCTTGGAACTAACTGAGCTTAGGCCAATATGTGGGCGCATTCACGAAATAATTCGTTCAACAAGGACCATGGTCGGGGTCAATGTGAGGAGCCGGGTTAAAAGAAAACGCTTATTCATACGAAACTAAGTAATTACTTCTAATTTTACCTTTTACTACGAGTGATATGCTTTTACTTCGAGACTTTACCTTAAGTTTTTGCTTCATTTTTATACATATCACCCAATATACACCGTGTCCCATAAGTATCGCACATCCTCTTAAGGGTGGATAAGGGATGTTATTCTAAGACGAAAAATCTTGTACAATTTTTTCACCTGACCCAAAAATAATTAGAAATTAATTAAATCATGTATCCAATCGGATGCGCTCTAGAGCGATAGAATTGGTGGCGGGAGGAGTCTCGATATGGGATATGGGAAGTGGAGTAGTTATCAGACAGGCGCTACAAACTTTGAACGTAAGATAGCTTTCACAACGCCAAATATCAGAATATTTTATCATTTATTAATTATGAAGAAAAATAAAGACGATTTCAAAAAAAAAAAATGTGTAAATCTAGAATCCATTACTCAAATAATGAATTAATTTATTAATAAAATCTTTCCCGGTAAATCTGGGCAACTCTATTGGCATTTCAACCACATTCCCCAAAAATTAAAATTATTTCTAAGTAGTCTGAAGCACTAAATTATGTTTAATTAATTAAGTTCATTATTATTATTATTATAATTTCTATTATTCATCGATTTTTAAATATTGTTTTTAAATATTAAATATTAAAATTGAATATCATTATTAAATAGTAAATGTCACGATGTACATAAATGCATCTTATTGAATTTAGGTTTAACTTTGTCACGAGGTATACAAATGTACCATTTTATTTTGCTCTAATTTCCATATATCAAAAATCAATAAGAAGAATTCTATTTTAATAATTGTAAATATCAACAATTAATCTAAATAATAGATGCATATAAAACTGTGAAGCGACGTGATAATATTCAGTAATAAAATAAATTTTGTAAAGACCAACTACGTTGCAATTAAAGTTGGTCCTTATTCAAAAAGCATATTTTTATTATTCAAACCAAAAGAAAAAACCTAATTGGTGACAGCGGTGGGATACCTCATCATAAGTGATCATTCACCTTTTTTTTGGCTGTGCATCAGGAAGAGGTATTTTCTGGGACGATCAACGTTCGTTACACCCAACAAACCTGCCAATAATACAATAAAGCAAGGTAGGCAATTCCAATTTATTGCCAGTAACTTTGAATCTTTGAAATCAATCAAACAAAAACAATGCTTGAAACAACGACACCAACAGTACCAGCACAAGAAGTTGGAGCATTTGAAATATTAAAAATTACTGCTGAATTTTTACCAACATTTTCCGGCAAGGAAAGCCAAATTTCTTTAAGAAACTTTATACAAACTATTAACAAATTCCATCAAGACTACTTCAATAGAAGTAATACACAAAAAGGACTTGTGTGGTTAATTATTCAATCCAAAATTCAAGGTGATGCTGTTCAATGTTTGCAAAACGTTACAGATTGGAATGAATTAAAAACCGAATTAACAAATCAATATAGTACAAAAAAGAATGGGCAAATCTTGCTACAGAGTTTGATAAGCCAGCAAAAACAAAGTAAAACAAACGATAAAAGAATATATTGATAAGATGAAGGAACTCTTCAACGAGTATAAGGATTATTTAAACATCTATCAAGAAAACGTCGTAATTCGTACTACATTGATTCAACAGGCGAAGAACTAATCGTTCATAATATAATGATGTAATCACCTAGTATATTAAAAATGTTAATCAATTTCCATAAGATAACCGATATTAAAACATTGGAAAATATAATTCAAGAATATGAAATGATATATCAAACACCAAGTTTTTCCAAGTCAGAATGACCTAGACCACCATCATCCCAACCAACCGAGTCGTGGCAACGAAAACCACCTACAAATCAACAACAATTTTTCCCATCAAGATTCCAACCAAATTATAACCCTAATTTTCCTACCAATCAACCAATTCCAATAAAACCAAATCCAAACTACAAAGCACCACAACCACCAAAATGGAAATTTGGACCTCCACAACCCCAACCCATGAGTGGAGTTTCAACGATTAAAACTAAAATTCAACCAAGTGATATTCCATCTACTTCAAGTCAACCTCGTTACAATCATTTCACCAATGTTGGACCTAATAACAAATATATCGCCACAGAATTATTTAATACGGAACAAGATAACAGTGAGGAGAATGACATTCTAAAACAAATAGAATTTCACAAACAACAACTCGAAAACCTGGAACCGTATTGTCAATATGAAGAAGAACAACAAGATAATGTATTAAGATATCAAGCAAATGATGAAGATGATGGAAATTTTCTAGATCCAGCCTCGGAAATAATCAAAGAATAATTAATCTCGACGTCAACAATTTACAAAAAAACTCTTTACCGTATATTTACATTGAACCACACAATTTAAAGATCCTCATTGATACTGGATGTACCAATACCATCATCCGGCCCATATTTTCCTATAAAAACAATATAAACCCATATCCAATCAAACCCGTTAAACTAACATCCATCCACGGTTCCACAAAAATAACCCAAGCTATTAAATTTCCCTTATTAGAATTATTTGGCATTAATGAAAAATTAGAATGTTTATTATACCCCTTCCACCAATACTATGATGGGATAATTGGCAACGAAATATTAAGAAAATATCATCTCTCAATCAATTATGAAACAAATGAAATACACAATAAAGAAAGAACTATTATTATACCATTTCAACACAGACATGAATTCAACATACAAAAAGTGGAATTATCTCCAAAAGAAATTAAAATAGTGCACATATGGACCAACAACGAAGATGGAGAATATTTATTAAAAGTAACATTGAAAAATGGAATCAAGACCCCAGAAAGCATAGTACAAGTTAAAGATGGTAAATATTCTTGTGAAGTAATTAACACCAATGAATTTCCAACACTGATAACATTTGATAAAAGGACAATATTAGAAGATATAGAAAATTATAATATTGAGGTTAATGACTTATATACCAATACGAAAATTGAGAATGGATTCAACTTGATTCGTACCAATCACCTGAATAAAGAAGAAAAAAAGTCATTACACATATTAATTTATCAATACAATGATATATTGTACATGCCAAATTCTAAATTATCCTTCAACAACCAAGTTAAACATGAGATAAAAACAACGGATGAAATACCTGTGCATTCAAAAATATATAGGTATCCACCAGTTCACAAAATGGACATCAAGAAACAAATAGATGATCTCTTAGAAAAAGGCATTATTCAACCTAGTCATTAACCTTGGTCAAGTCCTGTATGGATACTACCAAAGAAATTAGACGCATCGGGAAAACAAAAATGGAGAATGGTTATTGACTATCGAAATTTGAATTCTAAAACTATCGATGATAAGTATCCATTGCCTAATATTGACGACATTCTCGATAAACTTGGCAAATGTAATTACTTTACCACTTTGGATCTCGCAAGTGGCTTCCATCAAATACAAGTTCATCCAAACTCTGTTGAAAAAAACGGCATTTACTGTAGACAACGGGCACTATGAATTCACACGGGTGCAATTCGGATTAAAAAATGCACCATCAACTTTCCAGAGGTGTATGAATAATGCACTGGGAGAACTGATTGGAAACGGTTGTTTAGTTTATATGGATGATATCATTGTGTACTCTATATCACTACAAGAGCACATAAAGAATTTAAAAAATATTCGACAAATTGCGAAAGAACAATATGAAAATACAACTAAGTAAGAGTGAATTTCTTCACAAACAAGCAGAATTTTTAAGACACATAATTTACACCAAGCGGAATTAAACCAAATCCCAAGAAGATTGAATGTATAAAAAATTTGTCCTATACCTAAAACAACAAACGAAATTAAGTCGTTTTTTGGTATTGATAGGTTATTATAGAAAATTTATAAAAAATTTCGCTAAATTAACAAAACCAATGACCAAATATTTGAAGAAGGGTGTGAAGTTAAAGATCGACGATAAACAATATGTGGAAAGTTTCGAAAAATGTAAAAGCATATTGACGAATGATCCAATTTTAATATACCCGGATTTTTCAAAACCTTTTAATCTAACAACAGACGCATCACAGTATGCAATCGGTGCAATATTGTCGCAAAGTGCAATAGGGTCAGATAAACCAATTGCATTCGGCAGTAGGACTTTAAATAAAGCAGAAGAAAATTATTCCACAATAGAAAAAGAATTATTAGCCATCGTATAGGCAACCAAATATTTCCGACCGTATTTATATGGACAAAAGTTTAAAATCTATTCAGACCATCAACCACTTAATTGGCTGCATAATATTAAAGATCCGGGTAGTAGATTAGGACGATGGCTATGCAAACTGAAAGAATATGATTGTGAAATCACTTATAAAAAGGGCTCTATCAACACAAATGCAGACGCATTAAGCAGAATAAGGGAGGTAAATCTGAATGAAGAAGATGATAACTTATCAATGATAGCTGATGTTGGAAGTTTTGAAGATGAGATTGAAACAATACTAAATGAACCATTAACATCTGAACAACAAAATATTTATGATTCAATACTTGAAGAGTTAGAAAATAATAGTGAAGATGATAATGAAACCGTTCATACAAGCGAAGAAAACCCAATTGCTGAAGCAAAAAATTACTGAAAAAACTATTAAATACATACAAATATCAGATCATAATACATAACGGACCAGGATTTCAAGTAACCAAAAGAAATCCTTGGAACAAAAGAAATCAAACTCTTATTCAAATAAACGAAAACCTTTTGAAGAACGAAGAGGAAGTAGCAAACAAGCTAAAAGAAAATTTAAGCCCAAAACACCTCAACGCTATATATTTCGCGGATCAAAAAATTAAGAGGGCCTGTATTAAACATTATAAAAAAATACCTCAACCAAAATTTAAAACTAATAGAAGTAACAGAATGGGTTGAAGATATAACAAATGAGGAAGAACAAGAAGAAATAATCAGAAATACTCACGTAGGGAAAACAAATCATAGAGGTATAGAAGAAAATTACAACAAAATTAGAAGGACATACTATTGGCCCAATATGAAAGAAGCAATAATAAAATACATTAACATATGTGAAATTTGCAACAAGTCTAAATACGATAGATATCCTTATAAAATAGTATACAAACCAACTCCAATGGGTAATCGACCTTTCCAACACCTTTATATGGATATTATTGGAATCAATCCGCAAGATAAATACCTATCAATAATAGTTTTTCTAAGCACCTTACTCTTTACAAATTAGAAGATCGAAATACAGTGACCATCATAAAATATCTTACGGATTATTTTAGTAAATTTGGGATACCCCAGAAAATTACAAGTGATAATACGCGAGAATTCACAGCAGCCGCTATGAAAGAGCTTGCCAACCTTCATGGATTTGAAATACACTATGTTACACCATACAATCCAAATTCAAATTCGCCAATAGAAAGAGTGCATTCAACATTAATTGAAACTATAAGAACGGTAAAAGAAGAAAACAAGACAAGACCAATGGAAGAAATAATAAAACTTACAAGTAAACCTTACGAAGTCGAAACTCCCGATTTTGATGATTTTTGGTATATAAGTACTTCATTCTATTCAAAGGGATGCGTGTTTTGTCATTCGTGTCCATACGCAAGTTTAAGGGAGAAAATGGGGGTTGAACTTACCCCTGCACAATCAGTTTTTTAGCAATATCTCTAGAATGGTTCAATATTTTTTGATAATTCAAAAACTGAAAGATAGACATTTATGAGGCCTATAACGTGGTAAAAACCAATTGTCAATATCTTGTTGAGGGTAGAAATGACAGGCACTTATGTGCCGTTTTTTACGGTTTTTTGCAATTTTACACCCCATGGTAAAACATACCAATATGAAATTTTTTGTAGTGGTAGAAAATTACAAAATAAAAGTTACCTGTTCGAGGGTTTTTCATTATTTTTAATTGTTACCCCATAAATAATTCTTAAGTGTCGTAACTTTAGGGGTGAATTTTGGCTATGTATATTAATTTTTGCAATCGTATTTATGTGGGTTTTGAAGACATTTGAAGAACCTTTCAGATGATATATGAATGAGTACCCCAAACTACCCCTTAATGAATTATGTTAATCTGACTTTATGAAAAAATATTTTATTACTATTAGTGATTCTACTCATAGTAATTTTTTTATTTACCTTATCTAGTATATAATTATCCAATTTTTTATTTTAATTACTATTTCTACCAATTACAACCCCTTCTGAATTATGATATATAATGGCAACAAAATTTGGTAAATTGGCGAAAGAACGATTTGAAGAGTGTTTTACCTATGTGTTCACCCCAGACAGCAACACAAAATCTGTTTGGGCAGAAAGCAAAGGCTTTGTATGAAATAGTCCCACTATCCACATGTGTCGAAATTATGAATTTACCAAAGGGGTCTACTGTACTTATTCAAGCTCTAGAAGTTTATGGCTTTCGCCAATGGAAGAAATTCGTTAAACAGTTCTCAAACATTGTGTTGTTGTCATGATATGATTGTAATATTCACTTAAGGGATAACATAATTAAACTATAATCAGTCCATGATCAGTTTTCTTCCCCAAGATATACAGAATTATTCAAATATGCGTGGTACCAGAGTGAATTTCTAAATGAAAGACCAGATTTTTCTACAGATTTTTCATTCAAAGCCTATCATACAAACCGTACATGTAACGTTTGTGAATGTAACCTGCAGATGGTGCAAGCAAAATCTTTGCTTTGAACATTTCTTCCAAATTTATCATTACTATAACAACTGCTGATCATAAGCAAGTTGTTACGTATATGGAAATATGTAAAATGTAGGGAATTTCTAGAATAATTGTAAATAGAATAATAGAATATTTTTCTATAAATTTATATTATCATAATTTGGAAGGGGTTGTAATTGGTAGAAATAGTAATTAAAATAAAAAATTGGATAATTATATACTAGATAAGGTAAATAAAAAAATTACTATGAGTAGAATCACTAATAGTAATAAAATATTTTTTCATAAAGTCAAATTAACATAATTCATTAAGGGGTAGTTTGGGGTACACATTCATATATCATTTGAAAGCTTCTTCAAATGTCTTCAAAACCCACATAAATACGATTGCAAAAATTAATATACATAGCCAAAATTCACCCCTAAAGTTACAACACTTAAGAATTATTTATGGGGTAACAATTGAAAATAATGAAAAACCTTCGAACAGGTAACTTTTATTTTGTAATTTTCAACCACTACAAAAAATTTCATATTGGTATGTTTTACCATGGGGTGTAAAATTGCAAAAAACCGTAAAAAACGGCACATAAGTGCCTGACATTTCCACCCCCAACAAGATATTGACAGTTGGTTTTTACCACGTTATAGCCCTCACAAATGTCTATCTTTCAGTTTTTGAATTGACAAAAAATATTGAACCATTCTAGAGATATTGCTAAAAAAACTGATTTTGTAGGGGTAACTTCAACCCCCATTTTCTCCCTTAAACTTGCGTATGGGCACGAATGACAAAACACGCATCCCTTAGAATAGAATGAAGTATTTATATACCAAAAATCATCAAAATCGGAAGTTTCGACTTCGTAAGGTTTACTTGTTAGTTTAATAAGTTATAATAATAGTATACACACTGGTACAAATTATACACCAATCAGTATACTTCAAGGAGGTAACATTGAAGAATCAAGATCCAGTAATAAGTATCGATATGATACATACATACAGGAAGTTCAAGATTTATTTAGTAAAATAAATACGAAGCTTAAAGAAAAATCAACAAAAATGGTTAGAGAAACTTAACGTGAATAGAGAAAACCAGCCACAAATACCAACACCAGGTTATGCAAGAATTCCGAAAAGGGGAACACCAAAAACTCAACCTATATATAAAATTGTACAAGATGTACGAAATCAAAATTTAATGAAACGAAAACAATTTGTTTCAGATGAAAATCATATTCATTCTAATGGCGATAGTAATGGTTCAAACGAATGTAATAATCAATCAAATACAACAACCAATCCTTCCAATTAAAGATGGTGATGCGTTCATACAATACGCCTACATTCATTTTCAGTACCACAGTAATAATCACCCAGTTGAAAATTAATTTGGAAAATTTAAAAGAAGGGATTATGATAATTCAAGAACAAGCTGCATCAAAAATAATATACAACCACAGTGAAGTCGCTTTTACAAATGGATATATCTACAAAAATACCATGGAACTTTAAAAATTAATCCAGATACAGAATCAAAGATTGATATATTTCAATGAAAAATTGCGTAATAAGAGAGGGATAATCAATGGAATCGGGAATATTGCGAAGACATTATTTGGGACAATGGATAATGAAGATCGCGAGGAGATTGAAAATTATCTCAAAGCCATAAAAGAAAATGAACATATGATAACAAATCAGTTCAACGAACGAATTGTTATAATAAAAAAACATCACGTCGACAATAACTAGTGACATAGAGCAACTAAGTGAAAACCAAAAGGAACTTCTATACCATATTCGACATATAGTCCAAACCGAAGAAACAAATCTAAAAATGATCAGAACTATGTTGCAATTAAATATTATTGAAAATCAGTTAATGCAAACAATGCGAATGATCGACCATTTATTTGAAACTATTATATTTGCAAGACAACAACAAATGGATATGAGTATGATACCTGTGGTAGAATACACACATTACTACAAATTATTCCTGAAGAAAATCTTATTACTTTAGAATCCATCATTGATTATCAGCAAATTACCAGAACCAAAGTAACCACTAATCATGAAATCATTTTGTTTACCCTTTCTATCCCTTTAATTAAACCAAAAAACTTTTTAATGTATTCCATTTATATAACTCCTCATATGGATCGAACCATCGATATTAACTATTCATCTATGTTAATTGATGATCAAAATGAATGGTACGTCACCGCAGAATGCGAAGAAATAGAAGGTCAATACCTTTGTAAGCAAGAAAATCTGAAAACTTCAAGACCAATGTATTATGGAAACCATTTTAACAAATAAGAATCAATGCCTCGTTATTTTTGCCAGATTAATACCAGGTATTTAGAGAAATAAGAAGAAACACCTTTATCGTCACAACACAAAATACAACCCTTATTGAGGAAAATTGTAATGGTCATCGAAGGCATCTGTATCTTCAAGGTACAAATTTAATACAATTGAATGGATGTCAACTCGTAGTATGGAATCAACATCTATTCCCGGCAACCAAAACAAGAGAAGTCAACTCTCTTTGTATTCCACCTCTAGAAGACTATATGGAAAAGAAGAAGTCTGATAGAAACCTTACGTTGCAGGATGTTACTGTAACTCATTTGAAAACAAAAATTAATGAACTAAAACCTGTGCAATTTCAAGACACAATTAGCTATCAAAGTACACATAATATTCTAATATATTTGATATTAGGATTTATTATAATAGTCATCTTAGGCTATTTCATATACAGAAATAAAACGAAATTTATTTCTCCGTTTTTAATAAAATTTAAAAAGCAACCCGAGGAACAAAAAGAGGACGTTACCCTTTTTGTTTCATCTTAGGGATGGAGGAATTATGTTTAATTAATTAAGTTCATTATTATTATTATTATAATTTCTATTATTCATCGATTTTTAAATATTGTTTTGAAAATATTAAATATTAAAATTGAATATCATTATTAAATAGTAAATGTCACGATGTACATAAATGCACCTTATTGAATTTAGATTTAACTTTGTCACGAGGTATACAAATGTACCGTTTTATTTTGCTCTAATTTCCATATATCAAAAATCAATAAGAAGAATTCGATTTTAATAATTGCAAATATCAACAATTAATCTAAATAATAGATGCATATAAAAATGTGAAGGGACGTGATAATATTCAGTAATTAAATAAATTTTGTAAAGACCAACTACGTTGCAATTAAAGTTAGTCCTTATTCAAAAAGAAGATTTTTATTATTCAAACCAAAAGAAAAAACATAATTACTATAATGCCACATTTTGAAAAATCTGTCTCGTTACCAACAATTCGATAACTACCGACTTCTAAAATTGATTTGCAAGAATACATTTTGAAAACGATTGGGAATGAGTAAAAAAAGAAAATAACAATATTTTTCCTATTTTGCTTTGGAAATAAAATCATTTCCACACTAAAAGTAGTGATGTAATGGAGATTTCCCAACTACTTTGAGTGTGGAAAATCTGGGATAATTTATTTTTTCGAAGTTGGTAACACTGTCGACTATCTCAAATGTCATTCTTTGACAGAAATGCAGACCACTTGATTAACGTGAAAAACAACTTTTATTTATTTCAAATTATTATTCTTGAAAATTTTGATAACAATGTTCATATTTTATTTTTGATTTACCGGGAAGTAAATCATTGATACCATTTTCAACAATATCACGTAATTCTGGTGGAGTACACGATAATTTGTCACACATTTTTACTTTATTAAAAGTCATAATTAAGATGGAGACTTAAACAATTGAAAATCAACTTGTTTACAAACAAAAAGTTGAATATCGTCAAGTAGAACTTTCATTTGTTTTATTTAATACCAACTTCTACAAAATTCCCTAAATTTGAAGGGTTCAATTTTTATTAAAAAAGGGTACAAAGGGGCGCAAAATAGGAAAAATAGTATGAAAAATTCGTTTCAGAAGTCAATTCCTGCACTCGACCATTAAAAAAACTCGTGCTACCGCACTCGTTTTTTAATTTTGGTCTCGTGCAGGAATCATGGACTTCTGAAACTTATTTTTTCAATATACTATTGTACAATTGAAATAATTCGTCGCCTACTTATCAACTTTCTGCCAGACTGTATTACACAAATACCGGCGTCTATGTAGTATTGTCGTGTTATCGAAGTTCCTGGTACTTCAGCTATAAACTTCAACATAAGTATAAGAAATGATTTTATTTATGTATTATCACCAGACTATTAAATGAAGGACAAATATCTATTCGAAGTAATTGTTCAGTAAGAATTGTTTTAAAATTGAATAATTGTTTTAAATTCTTTTACTATTTATTTCGGCCAAAAAGAGCTTTGATTTATTTTAAATAATATGATTTATTTTGTAAACTAGGCATTTTTATCAAAGTTAATAATTGATAGATTATACCAGGGCTTCTTAAACTGTGGGTCGCGACCCCCCTGGGGGTCGCGAGACTACTGAAAGGGGGTCGCAAAGATCTGATACTTTTCAATCATTATAAATAAAATTTTAAAATTAGTATACACACTACGTACAAATATAAATACAAATAAAAATCATACAAAATACTATTGTAGTTTTATTATAACTATTTTTTGAAAAAAGTGGCAATGCAAAACTGTAATGCAGGGCCTATAAATGAAAATATGGAAGTAGCATTTAATAGTATATTACAATATAAGGTCAGAAAGTTAATCGTTGCAGAACGAGTGTGAACACGTTGCGGCACGAGCGAAGCGAGTGCTGCAACGTTCACACGAGTTCTGCAACGAAACTTTCTGACCGTGTATTGTATACTATTTTTTCTACGACAGTCCAAAATCGCGGAAAATAATTAAAAAAAATTAAATAAAAACTAACTAATAAAATTTTTTAATAATTATCAACCTACCATTGACTTTAAATGTAAGGAGAGTTACTATGACTACAGTATAAACAAGTGTCTATGTCAAAATTATGTTATAAAGACAATTTAATATATTTAAATTTGAACCGCGAGTGGCGCAGTGGTAAGCAAGTCGACATTCGAAACGGTCAGTCTTGGGTTCGAATCCCAAGTCAAGTACAATTTATGGAAAAATCCAAAATTGTACTTGAAAACAATTATTGTCGGTAAAGAACAAGTAGTGTGGAAAGTAGAGTGCGGAAAAGTTACTTTGCCGCACTAGTGCGGAAAGTTGGATTTTCCGCACTAGTGCGGTAAAGTGCCACTTTCAACACCGGTTTGGCTCATCGAAAGTAAGACATTCCGCACTGTCGTAGAAAAAAAAATAAATACAACGCGCTCCTCGATTTTCAACTGAACGTTCGACATTGATGTTTGGCCGCCGGCGTCAGTGTTTGCAAGATAACTTTTGTGATTATAAGTACCCAGACGCCGCGTCGCCTTACAGCTTACACATACAATACGGAAGCATAATCAAGCTAGGCTAGGCGAATCGGCATATTATTTTTATAAAAGAATAATAAAAAAAATTAAATGAAAGCTTCTTTTTCGGCGTCTTTGTGATACGGTGCCTTTGTGCGCTGCACACTTTGAACACGCCATGCGTCAGGGTTGATCTGATCGTAATTGGTTGTCATTGCACTGGTAAAGATTCGAGTGTAGTTATTTTTCTGTTTGTACTTCAGTTTGGACTCAACTTTGTCTTCGTAGTGACATGTGTGTATTTACTATGTAATTTTCAGTTGGTGTTTTTAATTATTACGTTAAGGGACAGAGTACTCCTCAGAATTTCAACCGGCGAAAATGTGAGTTTGTAACTTGCGATTTCTCGTTCGTCCTTGAAGCTACAACAACCGCAAATAGATTTTCGAAAAGGGCATTTCTTATAGCGACTTTTTTGGTTCTTTCCGTTTTTCAAAATGTTGACGCAAATTTGAATTACAGACGAAAATCTAACAACATGTTTTTATCGTATTTTTGTACAATTTCTTATATTTTCTCTTATAACTTGACTAATTGTGATTATTTTGCAAAAATTCTTGTACTGTCAGATGGCAAATAAAAAGTTCTTTCCAAATATTCAAGAAATTTTCCGATTTCACTGTTAGTTTTCCGGAAAATTAAGAAAACTTCTGTACGCTACAACACGTTTTTTTCCACAGTTTTTATCTTACAGCATTGATCAACCCCTCATTCGAAAGCTGATACAAAGGCGGAGGGCAAGATAGAAAGCTTTTTTTGAAATTTTGAAAATTGCCTGAGTTATCGCGGAAAAACCAACTGGTTTTTCTGGCATTGTTTACACATATTAAAATTACTTATTTTGCTTTGAAATACATACGGTTAGGTAGATAATTTTGTCCTGTTTCCGATTGGCCCATTATTTTTGTAAAAAGTGTTGATTTCTCGAAGAAAATGGAATGAAAATCCAGTCTCTTTGTTTGTGTATTATCAAGTAAGATAACCCGCCATACTGGCAGACAGTGCGCGTTTGTCAAATCGAATTATGTGTCTCGCTTTGGATTGAGTATCGATGATTCCACAAACTTTCGATTAGGCAAACCCGCACTGTTTACGTCTGACGCGGGCAATCTTTGTAAAATAACGTTGTTGGATTTCCACTCAATTTTCTTCGAGAAATCAACACTTTTTGCAAAAATAATAGACCATTCGGAAACAGGACAAAATTATCTACCTAACCGTATGTATTTCAAAGCAAAATAAGTAATTTTAATATGTGTAAACAATGCCAGAAAAACCAGTTGGTTTTTCCGCGATAACTCAGGCAATTTTCAAAATTTCAAAAAAAGCTTTCTATCTTGCCCTCCGCCTTTGTATCAGCTTTCGAATGAGGGGTTGATCAATGCTGTAAGATAAAAAACTGTGGAAAAAAACGTGTTGTAGCGTACAGAAGTTTTCTTAATTTTCCGGAAAACTAACAGTGAAATCGGAAAATTTCTTGAATATTTGGAAAGAACTTTTTATTTGCCATCTGACAGTACAAGAATTTTTTGCAAAATAATCACAATTAGTCAAGTTATAAGAGAAAATATAAGAAATTGTACAAAAATACGATAAAAACATGTTGTTAGATTTTCGTCTGTAATTCAAATTTGCGTCAACATTTTGAAAAACGGAAAGAACCAAAAAAGTCGCTATAAGAAATGCCCTTTTCGAAAATCTATTTGCGGTTGTTGTAGCTTCAAGGACGAACGAGAAATCGCAAGTTACAAACTCACATTTTCGCCGGTTGAAATTCTGAGGAGTACTCTGTGGCCTTAAAGTTCAACTACATTTTGTTTAATTATTTATTATTATTTAACCATCATGGATAAATGGCTAATTAAAATTCCAACTAATAAGTCTGCCACGCCGTCACAACCAAGTTGCAGTGCTTCAAATCCGACTTCTAGCAAAACAAAAAAAGAAAATATGACGAATCATATTTGCAGTATGGCTTCACATGCTCTTCTCACAACAATGAAGAAACAACCAGTCTGCTTAATTTGCAAAGAAGTTTTGGCTGCAGAAAGCATGAAACCGTCAAAACTGCAACGACATTTGAATACTAAACATGCAACGTTATCAAAAAAGCCAATAGAATATTTTGAGCGTCTTTTGCAAACATCAAATAAAGAAAAGAACACTTTGGAGAAGTATGTTACTTTGAATGATAAATATCTATTGGCATCGTATGAAGTTTCGTATTTGATAGCAAAAACGAAAAAGCCTTTTACTATAGGAGAGCAACTTTTACTACCTGCAGCTATAAGAATGTCTGAAATTGTTCATGGAAAACAGTATGCTGCTGAAATTAGTAAAATTCCATTATCAAATGACACTGTGTCCAAAAGAATTTCAGACATTAGCAATGATCAATTTCAACAGCTTCTTATGAGGCTTAAAGACAGCTCAATGTTTGCAATACAACTGGACGAGTCGACAGACATTTCAAAAATGGCACAGTTGTTACTTTTTGTAAGATATATTTATGAGGGAAGCATTCATGAAGATATACTGTTTTGTCGTCCTCTGGAAGGTCATACTCGTGGAAAAGATGTATATAAAAAAGTAAATGAGTTATTTGAAAAAGAAGGATTAAATTGGAAAAATTGTGTTGGTGTGTGCACGGACGGTGCTGCAGCAATGACCGGACAAGATCTTGGTTTTACAGCATTTGTTAAAGCTGGAAATGATCATATTACATTTACACATTGTATGATTCACCGAGAGGCACTTGTTGTTAAAAAAATTGCACCAGAATTAAAACACTGTGTTTTTTGATGCAGTCAAAATCATTAACTTTATTAAAAGTCGAGCACTTAATAGTCGATTGTTTAAAAATTTGTGCATTGATATGGATTCGGATTATACAAGTTTATTGCTACATGCTGAAGTTAGGTGGCTATCAAGAGGTCGAAGTTTGAAACGATTATTAACTTTAAAAGATGAAGTTCTTACATTTCTAACAGAGCAAAATTCTAATTTGGCCGATTATTTTCACGATAATTTATGGCTTCTCAAGCTATGCTATTTCGCAGATATTTTTGATAAAATCAATGATATGAATTTATCAATGCAGGGAGTCTGCGTTAATATGTTTATGTTAAAAAATAAACTTGAGGCCTTTGTTAAAAAAATTCTTAAATGGAAGAACAGAGTAGAAAGTGGATCGCTCGAAATGTTTCCATTTACTGACGAGTATATAATTAGTAATAATATTTCAAAAAAAGATACTCCTATAAGAAAAATTATAGTTAATCATTTGAAGGATATGGAAGTTTACATGCATAGGTATTTTCCCAATGATATCGATACACAACAATGGATTTGCAATCCATTTTCAATTGAAATGGAAGAAATTAATATTTTAAACTTAAAAGCACAAGAAGAATTTGCCGAATTAACAAGTGATACTACCTTGCGACTCAGATTTTCTCAAGTGCCTGTGCATGAATTTTGGATAGAAATCAAATCAGAATATCCCCTACTATCGGAAATGGCAATGAACAAATTACTGCCATTTTGTACAACATATTTATGTGAATCAGCCTTTTCCACATTAACTTACATAAAATCAAAATACCGTTCAACTTTAATAAACGTTGAAAGTTTATTACGATCTGCACTAACTCAAATTAAACCTAGATTTAATTATTTGTGTAAAAATAAACAATCACATCCGTCACATTAATATTGTTTGATGTTAATAATATGTTTTCTTATAAAAAAATTGTTACAAAAGTTTATTTTTTCTATTGAATAAATATATATATATATATATAGTTTTATGTCATTCTATTTATTGTGTTTTATTACGACCGATATCCCATCAACGTTTCCAATTATATATATGTGAAATGAATGGGTACATATTCTTTAATCCTTATTTTATTTACATTGTAAAATAGTGCGATATTACATCTACATCTACGGTTAATATATATTTCATTATATGGAGGAGGGGGTCGTTTAAAATTTCCTAAGCTTGAAGGGGGTCGCTATATAAAAAAGTTTAAGAAGCCCTGCATTATACCATCTGTTTACAATTTTTTGTTTATCATTTTAATATTCGTTAAAATAAAAAGAAAATACGTTTGGAAAATCAACGATAGGATACAATTATAACGGCAAATATTGCGATGTGAGAGTACCCTTACCCCTAACCGCCGTATCTCTGCTTTACTATTATTGTTGGACTCCCTCCATTTTTTATCGCCATAGCGCGCATCCGATCAGCTACCTAATTTAAGAAATTCCTAATTATCTTTGGGTCAGGTGAAAAAATTGTATAAGACTTTTCATCTTAGGATAACATCCCTTATCCATCCTTAAGAGGATGTGCGATACTTATGGGACACGGTGTATATAGATACAGATAGACACGTTGTAATTAGACAAGTGTACTTGTTAATAAACGTTGTGTTGTTGTTCCAATCGTTTAATATTATTTAATAAATAGATCCTAATATATACACGGTGCTGGCAACCATTTAATGTAGGTGATAGTTTTGTAATAATATTGATTTAAAAAGAAAATAAAAACATATTAATATAAAAAGAAAAAAGAGGCACGTAGGAATTTTTGTTTGATCTAATAATAGTAATAATAATAATTTGTGCAACAATGGAAATATTTAAACCACCGAAAAGCCTTGTAATCGACAAAAATTTAGCAGAAAATTAAAAAGTATTTCGACTGTGTTTTGAAATATACATACAGGCAAAATAAATGAACTAGACCCATAGGCAATATATCTAGCTATCTCATCGTCATAGTACAGAGAGAGATAGCGTCAAAGTGGGTGGTGCTAAGACTTTTAACACATAAGGAAAGAAATGGGGTGTCGATATTTTATATCTTTGTCCGACACATATTGATTTAATTGTAAAATAAGTAGACTCATGGCCATTTGCTAATGTTGAACAAAGATAGAGCGATATACAACAGATAAAAAAAATTCTTTAAATTGTTGTGATACAGACAATTTTCAGTGAATAGATTTAGCGGTGTGGTATGTTCGATCAAGGGTTGAAATTCTCCGTGTGTAGAACTTCTTTTTAATTTCCTACCTAAACTTTCAAATTATTATTTCTTTCATTGCAGTTATTATTTTTATTTCATTAAAACAATTGTCCTGTCAGCTATAGGGTGGCAAAAGACAATGAAAAACGACAAATAATTATTAAAAATAGAATATAATAAATACATTTTCATAATAAATAAAAACAACAGGTCGATCCATTAGTAACAACGATTATAAAAATAATAATTACAGAGACAAAATTGAAAAAAATCAAAAAATACAAATACAAATATTAGTTGTTTTAATGAAATAAAAATAATAACTGCAATGAAAGAAATAATAGTTTGAAAGTTTAGGTAGGAAATTAAAAAGAAGTTCTACACACGGAGAATTTCAACCCTTGATCGAACATACCACACCGCTAAATCTATTCACTGAAAATTGTCTGTATCACAACAATTTAAAGATTTTTTTTTATCTGTTGTATATCGCTCTATCTTTGTTCAACATTAGCAAATGGCCATGCGTCTACTTATTTTACAATTAAATCAACATGCGTCAGACAAAGATATAAAATATCGACACCCCCATTTCTTTCCTTATGTGTTAAAAGTCTTAGCACCACCCACTTTGACGCTATCTCTCTCTGTACTATGACAGTCTTATTAGACGATGAGATGGCTAGATATATTGCCTATAGGTCTAGTTCATTTATTTTGCCTGTATATTGAAGTGACAGGGAAAAGTGAAACGGCATTCAAAACAAAAGCTGCTATGTTGTTGAATTTAATTGGTGAGGATGGAATTGCATTGCTTAATAGATTTGAATTATCCAAAGATCAGAAGGATTCTAATACAATAATTGAAGCATTTGAAAATTATTTGAAACCTCGTAAGAATGTAATATACGAAAGGTTTATCTTTTATAATCGTAATCAAAAAGAAGACGAATCTTTTGATGATTATTTAAAAAAAATTAAAGAAATTGATAACAACATGTGAATTTGATAAACCAGATAAAATGTTGCGTGATCGTATTGTTCGTAAAAGTTCAAGGCCAATTGTTGAGACAATCTGATTTAAAAGTGACAGATGGAATTAAATTATGCCGTGGTGCAGAAATTAGTAAAAATCAGGTGAGAGAATTAAGACAAAAAATATATACTGATATTATACGGGTACTGACAACACCAAGTGTCAAGAAACCATATAATAATAAAAATAATGGTAATAATCGTAATAATAATACTGGTAATATTCAAGATAATCATAGAGTAAATAAGAGCATGAAAACTAATAGTAATTGTAATAATATAAAGAGTGGATATTTATCTAAAAAAAGTAATACACAACATGGATGGTCCAACGAAGTATCCAGCCTTTGGGAAACGTTGCAACAACTGTAACAGATTGAATCACCATAGTGATGGAATTGGAGTAGATGATCTGTTGGTTGCTGAATTGGGTCTTTCTAACTTTGTTGATGAAGTAAATCAATTGGGAATTCTAAAATTGCGCGTTGAAGTATTTAATTAGTTTTAAGTTAGACACGAGCTCTTTTAATGTTTATAAAGATTTAAAAATAAGTAAAAACGTTGAGCCTACTACTATAACTCTAAAGGCATTAGGAGATTTTCCTATAAAATCAATATATGTGGGATCCAGAATTTCGTAGTTACGCTCCTGTACCTCTTAGTTCGTGCGGCGCAAGTGCATGTGCAGAAGAGAGGAAAGACGAGAGAAGACTTAGAGAACTAAATTTGTTTGGATGTTAATTCGCATCATTATTTTGTGTTTTTTTTGTTTAGTTTATTATTGTTTTGTTTGTTATTATCTCAATTAATTTACAAACTATTTGATTCCACACCTCCATTCCTTCATGTATAAAGTTAAATTAGAAGTTTCATTTAACAATACAGTTAAACCGTTTGAATTTATTATTGTAGATGTAAAATCTCAACCAATTTTTGGGTTATCAAGTTATATATAATTAGACTTAATAACGTTAAACACAGATGATAGTAATGCATACGAAGTTAATTATTCCTCTAAGGAACAACTAATAAGTAATAATGAAGATTTGTTTAATGGTATAGGGACTTTTCCAGATTCATATAAAATTAAAATTGATGAAAATGTACAGGGTATAATCAGACCACCTGGACGTTTATCACAAACTTTATTGAATAAATTAAAGAGTATAATTTCTAGAGTAGATGAACCAAAAAATTGGTCAAATAATAGTAATAGTGGAAAAACAGGACAAAAACCTAAGAATTTGTTTAGATCCAGTCGATCTTAATAAAGTTATTCAGAGGGATAATTTTTTTATTCCAACCTTTGAAAATATTCGTTCTAAGCTACTAAGTACGGTGACAGGTAACTGACCTGATATAAAATGCGCATTGTGCAACCAAATATAGGTTGAGCACATATATAATACTAGTGCTGGATGAAGCAATCAATACCTTTCCGATAGCGACCATTATTAATATCTCTTTGTCTCTTGCAAGGAAGTCATGGTCATTACTCCAGCAGGCAGAGCAAATTTATTTGAATTTATCATACGTGGAATCAGTATTTACGTAATCATCATAAACGTGTCGCAGATTTAGGTGATCCTGCTTGAACAATATGAGAAAATTTGCATTATTACGAATCAGGTGAAGTTTTTCATTTACTTTGAAAAAAATTGATGTCAGCGTCGCGATGCTTCTCACGCTTCCAAATTCAACATTTATTTTTATGCAGTTAGGTAGCACTTTTGAAATGCAGAAACTTTTCTCTATAAAATTTTTGGATATCTCTTCAAAAATTGTTGTACCAGAATCCGACCTGTCTTTTGCTAAGTTAGATGACGAGATGACACTGTCAGAATTGGCAGAAAAATTATATCCGGGCACTTGGACAAATCCAGAAATCCAGAAGAGATCAAATTCAAAGGAGAGCAGTCTATGGGAAATGAACTTAGGGAACTGGGGAGTCCTCTCGATTATTTTTATTATTTATTCCCGAAAGATATAATTTTGTTTATAACGGACCAGTGTAATCTATTATCTACTAAAAATCGACCAAATTAACCAGCTGCAATACATTCAAATGAAACGGAACAGTTTATAGGAACTCTTTTATATACAGTAAAACCCCGATTATCTGTGCTCCGATTGCCCGTGCTCTCTATTACCTGTGCTAAGGAAAAATTTCGATTATTCGTTTTTTAGAACTTCGATTATCCGCGCACACGTGCAATAATGCAGAATACACAAAAAACTCGTAAAAAGAAACACAAGCATTTTCTTTATTTCGGTTTCAGTGTTGTTTGTGCTACAGTTTTGACTGCACGCACACGTTACAATTGCGGGAAGAAAAAAAAAGTTTTGTCTATTGCAACAAAACTTGAAATTATCAGTAAGAGAGAAAGGCGAAACCGTCATTAAATTAGCCCACACTTATGAAATCGGAAAACAAACTGTTAGAGATATTATTAAAAAGAAAAATAACTTGTTCAAGTTTGTCATCGTCAAACTCATTTAGTGGAACAAGTTCCAGAAAATTTATGAAACGTTCTAAATTAGAGGAACTTGATACTGATGATTTTAATTTTCCAATTGCAATTTTTACTAATTTTTGTTTTAAACTGTAGCTGTGTACAAATGGTTTAAACAACAGAGAACTGAAGGAAATCCGATCTCGGAACCACTTTTATGTGAAAAGGCTGTATGGTTTCATAAAAAAATGCAACTAGAAGAGCCCTTCAGTGAATCACAAGGTTGGCTTTCAAGTTTTAAAGCTAGGCATGGTATTCGTCAGCAAGAAATACACAGTGAAAAACTCAGTGCCAATAAAGATGCTGCTAAATTGTTCATAAGTGCATTTCTCAGAATTGTAAGACGACATGATCTTTCTAGATCGCAAATTTATAATGATGATGAAACCGGCTTGTTCAGGAAAGCATTACCGACAAAAACACTGGCAGATGACTCTGAACAATCAGCATCCGTATACAAAATGAGATAAGAAAGAATAACCCTGATGACATGTGCTAATGCAAGCGGCGATCATAAAATTAAGTTAGTATGTATAGGAAAGTCAAAAAACCCCCGAAGTTTTAGGGATACCAACATGAAAATTTTTCCTGTTGCTTATTATAATCAGAAAAAAGCGTGGATGAATTTTATTTTTAAAAAGTGGTTTTTTGATGAATTTGAACCTAGTGTTCGTGCGTACCTGCGATCTAAAAATCTACCTCAGAAAGCTGTGCTATTTTTAGACAATGCTCCCTCGCACCCTGACGCAAAAAAACTTTCGTCAACTGATGGACAAATTGTTGTAGAATATTTGCCACCAAATGTGACCTCTCTATTACAACCCATGGATCAGGGTGTTCTAGAAAGTTTGAAACGACATTATCGAAAAATTCATTTACGATCCATACTAGAGGACGACGGAAACCTGACAGACTTTTATAAAAAGTGGTCTATTAAAAGTGCAATTGAAGCATCAGCAAACTCTTGGGAAAACGTGTCAACCGTTACAATTCAACGCTCTTGGTGCAAATTATACCCCCTTAACGAAGAAAATACAGTCGACCCTAATACACCTGACGTAAATGAAAACTATACCCTACGAGCTTCATCATTTTTAAATGTTATGACAAACGTGGAGGTTTTTAAAAATGTTAATGAAAGTAACGTCGAGGAATGGTTGTTTTGTGACACGCAACAACTAGGGTACCAAATCCAAGATGATGATTCTATAATTGAAGAAGTTTTGACAAAAGAAGTATGTGATGAACAGAACCTATCAGATTCGGACGAGGAGCATACGGTATTAAAAATGTCACCAAGCGATGCATTGCACTGCACAGATCTATTGTTACAATTTTTAGAACAAGAAGATGACCCGAATTATGCCGATATTGTGGCTGTTCAGAAAATACGGAGACTAATAAGAACAAAAATGTGTAAGAAAACTAGTCAGTTATTGATCACAGATTTTTTCAAGTCTTGAATGTTTTGTTATCACGTTATTATTTATACAGGGCTATTCAGCTTAAATGACCCATTTGGCCCCTCTTTGCATGCAACGCATAATACATAATGCACTTATTGCTTGATTCAAAATAAAATTTGTAAAATGTCGAGAATCAAAGTATGTGTTGTTGAATCAAGTTATTAACTTATTACATAATTATTAAGTTTTTTGGCACACTTGTCAAATTTAACAGAACAGCATACTTGGATTCATGAAACTTTAAAAATTCGGACTTGAATCAAGGAATAAGTGCATTATGTATTATGCGTTGCATGCAAAGAGGGGCCAAATGGGTCATTTAAGCTGAATAGCCCTGTATAATTATAAGTTCTTTATACGAGTAAGTGCATTTGATCTTAAATAAAAATTATTTCGATTATTCGTGTTTTTCGATTATCCGGCACCTAACTAACCGATGAGGGGCACGGATAATCGGGGTTCTACTGTATGTTCATTATATAATTACCACAAAGTAGACATTACTGGTCTTCAGGAATGAGTAATCCGTCTAATAAATGGGAAGAAATTAATATGAATCAGATTCCAGCTGAACAACCTGGACACGATAAACTATTCAAAATTCGACCTCTTCTTGAGAAAATTAGAGAACATTTGCTGCTTATTCCAAGAGAAGAACACTTGGCGATGGATGAACAAATTATTCCTTATAAATCACGATCAAATCTAAAGCAATACAACCTAAAAAAAACCTCACAAGAGGGTCTTTAAAAACTATGTTCTTAGCGGAATTACAGGATTCAGCTATGATTTAGCGAAATTTTCGCCGGTGCACAAAGTAACAATATTTTGGATAACGTTCCTGATTTAGGGGCTAGCAGTAACGTTGTTTTACGGTTATCTGCTGCCATACCCAAAGATCTGAACCACAAAATTTTCTTCGATAATTGGTTCATCAGCGTACCACTTGTTGTGTACTTGGATCAACACGGAATTCTTCCTCTGGGAAGAGCACGATTAAATAGAATTCGTGGATGTAGAATGCCGCCAGAAAAAGAGTTCAAAAAGATGGGTAGAGGAAGTACGGAGGAAAAAGTTGCCATAGTTGATGGAACCAAAGTCAGCACCGTAACTTGGTTTGACAATAAACTAGTTACAACCATTTCTTCATACGTCGGAATAGAACCAATGGGAGAGAAGAAAAGATACTTCAGTGCTGAAAAAAGCATAAAATGATTTCTTGCACAAGAAGTATTTTTCAGTATAAAAATTTCATGGGTAGGGTCAATTTACTAGACTTGATGTTCGGTTATTACCGCATAAAAAATAAAACCAAGAAATGGTTCTTAAAATTTTCTTTTACTCCTTGGCTTCTTTGGAGGTGGCAACAGTCAGAATTTACTATGCCACTTCTGGACTTCAAAACTGCAGTTGCCGATGGCTTAATTAAAGTGGGAAAAGGTATAAAAAGAAACTGTAATGCAGGAAAGGGTTAAAGAGATTTTTTCATATTTTAAAAACTCGATGTTTTCAATGGACAGGAAAACACTTTATTGTTTCCGCCTAGAAAATCCTGTCTGTTCACATTTATAGGCTTGTGAGAACAGGCAGTCAATTGGGTTTTTAGGAATTTTCCATATACTGCGCATGCGCAGAAGTTTCTGCAGCATTTGCTTTTTTATTCTATATAAGTGGTGCACCTTCATTTAGATCACAGTGCATTTTTATCATTACTACCGTATACTAGTGTTTGTGACTGTTTATCGTCCTATATAGCTGAAAAAAAATCAACGTGATTTCCAATATTCTATTAAATGAAAAAAAATCGGAAAGTGTTTAACAATTCTTTATTATGAAACTAGTTTATAACTAAATCAACATTAACTGTTTTATAGTTGGCCGATCAGGCAAGAAACCTTGAACTGAGTGGAGATAGTGCTGGTCCAAATGGATTTGTACATCAATTTGACAACGGAGCTGGGCCAAGTGATTACCAGGCTCTGTATGTTTCTCAAGCTCCATTCAATGGTGGTGCTGGGCCAAATGGTTACGTGTCGGAGGCTAACAATCGACTCAACGATGATACTGCTGCTGGTTCAAGTGGAATGAGAACCCAAATTTCACATGACGACAGTGCTGGTCCTAGCGGATACGAAACGCGAAGTGGCACTCAAACCTCTTTAAGCGCCCAAGCAACAATTTTTCGCGACGCTCGATGGGTGATACTCAAACAAATATCAATAAAGGCAAACAAAGGGCTGTCAGGTCGAATCAGTCAAAAAGGAAGACAATGGGAACCCTGTTGAAGTTGAAGCAGAACTATATGTGTGAAAATGATGAAGAGTATGCCGCCTCCGTGAAAAGTGACGAGAACATGACAAGCTATAGTGACGACGATGATTTCGTCAACAACCCTAATAACGTCAATCTTTTGTTTAAAAAGTTCAAGAGAGATATAAAAAATGTTGAACTTCGTGAAGCTGCTGAGAAACTGCGTTTCAAAGGTGAATTAGAAAATTTTCAAAAAAGAGCTGAAAAACTTCAACAGCAACTTGGAGCTCTCAATGAATGAAAAAAAAAGTTTATCAAGCGATTGCAAGAAATCACGAAAAATCAGCAGGAAATAACAAATGTTACATAAAAACTTGGCTGTTAATAACAATAAATCATATAAAACCATAATTAGTAGTTTGTTGTTTCTATTCATATCAGAGTAGTTATTCCATAAACAAGGAATGTTTCTTGCAAATTCATTTTTGGTTAATTCACAATTTGACAACCGTGCTTTCTATTTGTGAACACCAGTTGCTAAGTCACTTTTTAGGTTCAAACATAAATTTTACAATTATTTTCATTCAAAAATTAGAAATATATGATTTTAAAACTCAAGATTGACCAACCTAAAAATGCACTTGTAAATCGATGAGGCAGCAATGTTTTAAATTCTTCACATTTAACAACCACTTTCTCAACCTCTAGATTCTTGACATTTACAAATGGTATAACATGTAGAGAAGCATTTATTTCTGCAATAAATGATGACATGATTATGAGCTTATTCGATGTTGATTAGTCGAATAAAAATTAATTAATGACTGCATCAAGCAATGTTAGCTACTTTTATAGAGCTTGAGTGCTTCGCGCATGCGTTGTTTATGAAAACTTTTTCGCAATTAATCATGGAAGTATTCACTGTGAACATGCTTTGTATGTTTCTTTTAAAAGCTTTGCAAATGAACACGGTACACATGTTGAATTTGAGAGATCTGTTTCACCACCGCACTCAACACATTTGTATCCTATAGGAACTGCCTGCACAACAAAACTATATAAAACATGAAAATGAAGTGACAACTCTTCTGATTTTGCATCCCCCGCTACTGCCAGTCAGCCTCCATTAAAATTTGGACTCCCCACCACTCACCCCACTAGGCCAACAGGCTTAACAATAGCAGCACTTGACAACCCACCACCACTTACCCCCCCCCCTCTTGGTGGTCCAAGATCGGCAGCACTTTTCTGCCACCACTACAAATGGTCCAAGATCGGGTTAGTTTAGGGTAGTCATTCATACATCTCCCCCGAGAATTACCACCTTGCCGTGGTGGGGGAGCTCTGTAGCTACAATGATTCCTGAGACTATGTCGGCGGGGGGTCGTTTAGATCACTGGCAGGGTCACCCATGCCGGACAGGTTCAGGAGGAGTAGTGAAGCTAAGCGTGACTCACAACTCTTCAGGACCCACATCGGTTAGATGTGGTACGGGCACGGCGAACCCGGAGATTAGCCGAGCTGGACATGGATGAGCGCTACTCATGTCTTAATACCGTAAGCGTGACTAGCACTTCAGCAACTCTCACAGGGCGCGGTATAAAATGACCGTAACCCTAAGGTCGGTTGGTAGGACCGGTGCCGATGGGGTAGTGGACCAAATGGTTCCCTGGTTGGCACGTAAGGTCAACCCCTAGCGTTGTCCTACCTATGGGGCACCTGGCGCACCCCATAGTATAAATGCCTTCCCCCAGGTATAGGCCCACTGCCTGGGGGTGACTTCTTTTGGTCCTACATCGTGGGAAATATATGGATAGACATAAACCAACAATAAAAGGCTCAGCAACCTACAAAACGAATAAGACACGCGAAGCATTAAAATTAAAAACCGAAGACGGAAAGGTAGCATCAACATCTTTATCAACTACACCGACGAACGTAAGTGAAGAAGACTTTGTATGGGATGAAAAAGAAGGCAGGCCGAAAAAAAGGGGTCGAGACTCCAATATAATAGATAATATGGTGGCAGAAGTTACCAGATCCCTGTCGAAAAAACTATGGAACAAAATCATGGATATTGGGATCAAAGTTGATTCACTTAAAACTGCGGTCGCGGAAAACCCAAAGAAATATGGCAAGATTGCCCAATTAATTGATAATTTAAGTAGCAGCGTCAGCTTAGTCATGACGGACAATATTCAACGACTACTATGCGACATGGATAAAGGATCATCGAGTGAGAATCCCCCTAAAAGACTGACAACAACTGCAGAAATTGGCGTAAAGGTAGAGCCAAAGGCGACACAAGAAGTCGGGTGCCAAACTGAGCCCATGAGCTACGCTTCAATTAGTAGAGAAAGATCAACAATAACAAACAATACAATAAAACAAATCAAAACTATTGATGATCTCCGGGATATGAAGAATTTGTTTTGGCCAAAGTCCCCATAGAAAAATGTGGATATAATTATAGGTAATCCTCTTACCACAGCAGACAACTGTGAAATGATTATTGTCGAAGAGAAAGACACAGAAATGACCAAGAGTATCCAGGGTATGTAGGCAAATAAATATCCAAAGTTGAAAGAGATGAATGAGCATATTGAACTTATGAAACTGACGAGGAAAATTAAAAGAAATAATGAAGATGAAACAAAAGTTCAAAAGATCATGAAAATTTTTACTGACGGTACTGACTCAAACTTGTGGGAAAGACTAAAAGAGGTCAAGACAATCATAGAAGCAAATAAAATAAGGAAGATTACAACACATAAAATATCGAGAATGTCAGTCGATTTGATGATGAAAATAATACAGACTATCTTCGTAGATACGGACATAAAATTTAATTTATATACTCCTAGAAATTCTGTGGTAGGTAGCGTGATGGAACGCCCGAAAAGGGAACACAGTACAGACGCCATAGTGCTGTCCAGTCGAGGCAATAGCTTCAATGACCTGTTAGGTAAGGTTAAAAATACCCTACAGAATGATGAGGACAGAAAAATAATCAGGAAGATACGCAGTACAAGAGAAGGGAAACTATTGATTATAACCGACAAGGATAAGACAATTACAGATAAAATTAAACAGAAATTGACAAAAAATATAGATAACATCAAGATAAGACAAACAGGAGCAAATGAAAAAACAAAAGCCACATTCATTAGGGACCTTGATGCAACCACTATTAAAGAAGAAGTGGAAGAACATATCACCAGGGTCATCAGCAACAAGCCGGCAATATTCAACCTGGGAATGATCAGACCAAGCCGAAATGACACATGTACGGTAACGCTTATCACTAGTGTTAGGATCTACAGTTTCGCCATAAGTATTTCAACGCGTTGAACCTACCATTAGCGTAGTTGTTCTATAATTCTGATTAAATAACTTCTTGTATGATGTAAGCTATCGGAGACGAAAAATCATTATTATTTACAAATTATAATCTGAAATAATAATTAAAATATTAAATTAAATTAAAATATTTTAAATTTCTTTACGTACAAATCATATGTTTATTAACCCAAACGAGTTACTATAAGAGGATTCAGGAGGGGGAACCCATTCCATTGAAATTTGCAGTACAATCAAACGCCTGCGTTTTACGAATGACGTCGATCGGTCATGCGGATATTTTAAATGGTCTACTGTTTTTTAACATTCTACTGCTATCGTTATGGAGCAACTAGTTTTGTTGGCGACGAAAACACTCGATTAAAACAGAAAATAACATTCCGCTCTACTCGAATTTGTCAGGAGAGTAGATTTTAGCCGGCACGCTCTACGGTGCCAAATCCCATTTCTACTTATCACTGACGAAAAAACTGCCAAAGAGCTAGTGAGTATGAAATTTATCGAAATTGGATTAATAAGAGCCCGCATCGAGGAATGAATTAATGTTGAACAGTGTTACAAATGTTTGAATTATGGACACTTAGCTAATACTTGTAAATCTGTTGACAGGTCAAAATGCTGTTTCAACTGCGGTCAAGAGGGACACAAAACGAACGATTGTACAAACGATCTGAAATGCCCGGTTTGTGATGTAGCAGGCCACAGAATGGGAACAAATCAATGTCCAATCTTCAGACAAGCAATGAAGGAAAAACGCAGAAGACTGCGGACCAACGTCATAGAAGAAGACGATGATGTTTTTGAATAATACTGCGATATACAATAGGACTTATACGGAAACGACTGTGATAATAATAGATAGTCTTTTATTTATACCTTCTATATGTGGGTGTTATTAGAGTTTTATATTTACAGCGTGTTGTCTATAGATTATTTATTTATATCTTGATCACAATGGTAAAAATCCTTCAAATATTATACAAGAGAAATTAAAGTTTTTGTAAATCTTAGAAACGGTAGTTATGTTTTTTTTTTTTTTGTAAATTTTATAAATATCATTATCTCCAACAATTTTTCACGGTAGGAAAATTATTACTTGTATTTATTCATAGGTTTCATCATTAATTTTTGTATTTTTATTTGCCATTATAACTCTCCAAAGTGACAACGATAGGGTGGCGGCGACATTGATGATGATAGTGATGGTGATGCGTTTATTTTTTTTTTATTAAATATCAAATATTTTTTTTTAATTTTATTAATTATTATTATTATTATTGCTATTAATGTTTTATTAAATTATTAAATTTATTAAAATTATTATTTTTAACCTTACATTCCCTTTACATTTACCTGTAATCTTCACTATTTGTTTCCTGTTAATGCATATTGACACGTTTCCTTCTTCCAGCTGTCAAAATTGGCATTAGCACAATTCCTTACCTGCAATTGTCGGTACTGTCTAACTACAATTGGAATCAGCATAAGTAATCAAATGTGCGATTCCCTGTACATGAAGAACAATACGTAGAGCACAATCTCTATCGTCATATATATTTACGTATATCTGTTACTAACGTAGAACTGGTAATCACAACCCCTTATATTTATGCACACATCTATACATATGTACATATATTTTGACTTATGCGCTACCATCCAATATTGAAACCATGATTCCAGACTCTTGCGATTTGGCAAACTCGCACTGTTTACGTCAAACGCGGGCCATCTTGGCTAGATAACGACGCTGGATTTTAACTCAATTTTCTTCTAGAAATCAACATTCTTTACAAAAATAATAGGTCAATCGGAAACAGGACAAAATTATCAACCTAATCGTATGTATTTCAAAGCAAAATAATTAATTTTAATAAATGAAAACAATGCCAGAAAAACCACTTGATTTTTCCGCGATAACTCAGGCAATTCTCAAAATTTCAAAAAAGGGCTTCATCTTGCACTCCGCCTTTGTATTAGTATTCGAATGAGGGGTTGATCAATGCTGTAAATTAAAAATTGTAGGAGAAAACCAGTTGCAGCTTACAGAAGTTTTCTTAATTTTCCGGAAAACTAACGGCGGAGTCGGCAAATTTCTTGAATATTTGGAAAGAACTTTTTATTTGCTATCTAACACTACAAGAATTTTTTGCAAAATAATCAAAATTGGACAAGTTATAACAGAAAATATAAGAAAGTGTACACTGTTAGATTTTCGTCTGTAATTCAAATTTGTATCAACATTTTGAACAACGGAAAGAACCGTTGGATTCTATAAGAAATGCTCTTTTCAAAAATCTATTTCCGGTTGTTGTAGTCCCAAGGACGAGAGAGAAATCGCAAGTTACAAACTCACATCTTCACCGGTGAAAATCCTGAGATATACCTCGTCCCCTTAAAACACAAAAATATCCGAAATAATGCAAGGTGATAGTTAAAAAACTACACCACTTCCACAATCATCCACAAAAAGTTAATACACAAAAAATATTCGTAAAAATTGTACAACATATAAACGAGGTTCGCACAAATACGTACAATCAACACTACCACACAGTAAAAAATCCCACCATGTAAAATCGAAAATGTGCAGTGTAAATAATTTAGAGTTATATTTTAGTGCAAATTTACACTAAAATTTAACACTGGATTCTTTTCGTGTAAAAAGTACACTAAACCATTCTTTTAGTGTTACATTAACTCTAAATAACTCTAGCACAACACTACTTATTTCATCAAACACGCTAGACGTACAATTCAACTCTATCCAAACTCTGTGGGGTTATAAGTAAGCAATGGCGTGCTATGTGTATAGCGTATGCCTCTTTGAATTGTGTTGCAGCCGTTGGTCGTTCTAGATCTTTGTTGATTTTCGTTTGTATTTATGATTTTGTGAACGGTGGAAGCGGGTAAGTAGAAACTGATTATTATTTAAAAATATGAAGTTGTGAAAGGGATAATTGCAAATATGTAATTGATATTTGTGCATGGTGTCGCTATTTTTTCAACGTATTTTATAGGAGAAATAAAAAGGCAAGGAAGTGTGTTATAATAACTTGTCCCCTGTTTAACGCAATCTAACCTAATCCAATGCCTAAGTTTTCACGATTTGACTGTAGAGCGATACAAAAACTTTTAAAGCATCATTAGGTATTGTTACTTAAAGATAGAATTGGTCAGAGTAGATTGTATATGTGGTACATAGGTACATATACTTAGATTGGGAGCTGCTATTTAGTGTAATAAAACTCACATTTGCTCAAACAATCCAAAAAGGACGACAGCAAAATTCCTAAAACTTCAGATTGGTATGTAGTGCCAAAATACTTTTATACATTTTGAAAGTGAGTACCTATATTAGTTTATTATGGACCAGTAGATCATGTTCTTATATTTTTATATTTTGTTATTGCTCGATGTTATTTTGATGTATATACATGCGTTTAAATAAATTTGTCAAATACATTATTTATGAGTTTTTTTAATCGCTTTTAGTCACATTATAGTGTAGCTTTTAAGATTACCGCCTCAAAATACTTATTGGGCAACGCCGGAAACGTCAGAGCGCGCCACTAAAAAGCTCTGTAAGGGGGAAAACAATGTATGTTTTCATTTTAATATATGTGCTATTTGTGTTTTTTGAGGTTCTTTTCAGGAATTTTCTGAATTTAATTGGTTGTGATTTTTATTGGTTTGAAAAATTACAATTTCTTACGTTCTTTTCCAGTAAAAATTTATTAATTATCGTCTATTTTATAGTTTAAAATGATTAAAGTCAGTCCCAACCTTAAATGCAAGTAGAAGTAATAAAAGGTGGTACTTGTATGTTTTAAGGTTGAACTCTTCTGGGTGAAAATAGAAACCACTCGTTCAAAAATTCTGAAAAAATTACCACAGCTTAGTACTACCCTAAGCGTTGTTTATGCCAAATTAAAAAGCACCTATCAGGTAGTTTTTGAAAAAAAGCGAAAAACCTCAGGTTTTTATTTTTTATTACAAAAACTACCTGATACAAAATTTTTTGGCTTTTGCATCTCATCTAAATAGGTTTTATACAGCTTCTCTATTTTTTTTTATTAACTTTGAACGAGTAGGTTTGGCAAAAAGGCCGAAATTACGAATTTGCGTATTTACAGTACTATACGTTTGAAACCAAATTTAGGTCGTAGAATGGGCACTAAACATTGATAAGAATCAAATTATTTGGCATCAACATCAATATTTTTGCTAAAAAGAGCATTTTAAGAGGTTACCTCTAGTCATGAACTTTGAAAAATTCTAGTTTTCAAAAATATCATTATGCTAAAGTATATCCTTTAGGCTATAGAAATCTAAGCAAAGTTTGCTTGTAAACAACAACCCTAAAGCACAATGACTGATTTACGACTAGAAGCGTAGAGTAAGTTGTAATATTTTCAATTTAAAAAAATATTATACAACAACAAATTTTCGAACGAATTATTGATTATCATTTTCAGGAAATTTGCAAAATTGAAACAAGTATGTAAACTTCAAAATTTTTTGATTTTAAAAATTTAGTTATTTGTTTTAGTGGGTGAGAGTGAAACTCAACTAATTTACAATTGTTTGTGTAAGTTAATTTAATTTTAAAAGGTAAACCAATTGTTAATTGAAAATTAAGTATTTTTAGTAAATTTCGAAAATCGATTGGTACAAGAACAACAGCAGAAACAACAACAGCAGCAGCAGCAGGAACAACAACGGCAACAACTGGAACAACAACAACAAGAACAACAAGATCATCAAAAAAAAACAAATATTAGAACATATTTCGAAAATTTTGTAACAGAAGAATTGGAGCAGTGTTCCAATTTATGGGGTCAATTTACTATTTTTTTTAAATGTTATTTATATATTTTTTGTTTAGGTTATTTGGAAGAAGACAACATAGTATTAACGATAATTGGCACCCTTCCTCATGGGGGTAGATAGAGGATGAAATTCCAAGACGAAAAGTCTTATACCATTTTTTGGTCTAACACACAGGTAATGAGTAATTAATTAAAACAAATAACGAATCAGATGACCGCTATAGCGATAAGAAGAGAGGCGGGTGGAATCTTGCAGTTACAGATTTCAACGAAAAGGGTGCTCGCACAACGCCGAATAATGTTGGATTGTTTCTAATGAAAATCTGTAGGGTTAGTGAATTTTTAAAAAAATTACGAAAGTCTTCATTTTTAGGTGTAATAATTAGAAATTTTAATAGAAAGTAAATTTAGTCAAGTTTACCAAGTCAGGAATAATATCAAAAGGTTTTGAGATAATGTAAAAAAAAATTCTTTTCCTATTAACACCTATCAGGATGGGCGCCATTTATGGGACACGTTGTATATATCTAAATATTGCAAAAAAAAATTAATTGTAAATTGTAAATTGCAATTTTAATTGTATATATCTAAATATTGCAAAAAATTTTAATTGTAAAGACAAAAAAATTGTACAAAATTATACAGTTATTGAAAACATTATTTCTGTTTAATATACCAATTTTTTAAACTAAACATTTAAGAAAATATTATTTAAGACAAAATTACTTCAAAACATAAAAATTTTAAAATTAGAACAAGCAAAGTAAAATATATATTACTGAAACAGTTGTAAATTATTGTTAATAAATTAACCGCAGAAATATTTAAAAACAGTTGTAAAAGTTGTAAAGTAATTAATAACCTATAGAACAACCTAAAATGATATATACAGCCCCTTTCTCTTAAAGGTGTTCACAGCGCCATACGTCTGTTAATTATCGAGTGATTGGAAACATTTTAAGGATTTATAAGGGGGTTCTCAGAGAACATTTTAGCAAAATTAGGTCCACGTAGCTCATTCGGAAATGAGTGACATCAAATCTAACTTTTGAATATGCAATAATTGCCAAGAGGTTTTTTCACATATTGAATGTACCAGCAATGAAAAAGAAATTTTATTCTAAACTACAAGATGATGTTCTTGAAAAAATAAAAGAAATTGCATACGAGGAAATGTTAGAAGCGGGAAAACAAAAGTATCAACTTGCTGTAGAGGCTGGTGATGTTGATGAAGATAGAATAGCGAATATTACTGTTGTTGCTGATAGTGCATGGAATAAAAGATCCTATAAAACAAATTATAATGCATCATCAGGTGATGCCTCAATTATTGGGGCACGTACAAAAAACGTTTTGTTTGTGGGAGTTCGAAATAAGAATTCCGCGGCATGTGATGCCAATAAAAGAAGTAATACGGAAAACCTCACAATTGTTGCAGAAATTTCAATGGGTCATCAACAGGGATGGAAAGCGATATAATTTTAGATGGATTCAAGAATTCGATAGTGATGCATAATTTGCGATATCGACCTTTAATTGGTGATGGTGACAGTAGTGTCCATAAGAAATTGTGTGATAAAAAACCATATGGAAACAATTTTATAATTGAGAAAATCGAGTGTCGCAACCATCTTTTGAGAGGATATTGTAATAAAATTAGAGACTGTGCCAAATATTTACGAAGACAACAGGATCTAAGGCGTTTTCAACTACAAAAAATATTGAAATTTAGAAATGCCACCGTGTACGCAATAACATATAGAAAAAATGAAGATGTACCGTTGCTAGAAAAAACAATAAACTTGAAGAACGACATATTGAATGGTCCACGTCACGTTTTTGGTAATCACACACAGTGTCAACCATATTTTTGTAAACGTATAGGACAGATAGACAATGAAAATTGGGAAAATTTCACCAACACATCGGTGTATAATACTTTTGATAGTGCTGTCAATAGAATGGCTAACCATTCTTCTAGTTTGCTGTATGATATAGACAATAATATAGCTGAATCATTTAATGCGATGGTAAACAAAATGGTCGGTGGGAAACGAATTGATTTCTCAAAGAAAGGCGGATACGAAGGTCGAAGTTATGCAGCTGTTATCAATTACAACAAAAAGCGCTCATTTGTGTCAAAGCTTGTAGCACATATGAATGGGTGAAGTGTTGGTCCAGTAACGTCGTCCTTTTTCGATAATCACAATAATAGTTCAGTGCAGAAGACAACAGTCAATTGACTTAACACCAGACAGTTTCTTCGAGAAATTTCGAATTGCGATGTAGATGATATCCTAAGAAGCACTATAAAACAACGTTTAAATAAAAGGTGGCAATAAGAACGACGACATCGGTTAACGGCCAATAATTTTGGGAAGATTTGTAAGATGCGTATAACTACAGATACGAAGAGTACTGTGGAACAAATCTTGAGGTCAGATTACTGCAAAAAGTGAATTGAAGTCTCAAGATTGTGGATTGTTTGTTGATCGGAAAAAACGGTATCTTGGCGCAGCACCTGATGACTTAGTTGGAGAAGATGGGATAATAGAGATCAAGTGCGCATATAGCGCACGGAATATGACAATACGAGAAGGTATAACATCGAAGAAAATTCCGTATGCAATAATTGATTCAAACGATAAAATTTGTCTCAAGCCCGATCATTGGTATAAGTTACATAGCAACAATAAATTGCTGATTTATAATATTTTAGTGGGTCACTATATTTTTGTTATACTTTTCTTGTATTTTGAAAGCAAAGCATTATTAGTAAATTGAGTGGAAATCCAGCGTCGTTATTTTACAAAGATTGTCCGCGTTACATGTAAACAGTGCGGGTTTGCCTAATTGAAAGTTTGTAGAATCATCGATACTCAACCCAATTCGATTTGACAAACACGCACTGTCTACCAAGATGGCAGGTTATCTTGCTTGATAATACACAAACAAAGAGACTGGATTTCAATTCCATTTTCTTCGAGAAATCAACACTTTTTACAAAAATAATAGGCCAATCGGAAACAGGACAAAATTAACTACCTAACCGTATGTATTTCAAAGCAAAACAATTAATTTTAATAAGTGAAAGCAATGGCAGAGTGTGGCGACACCACTCCAGGCCGCTGAACCGCCGGACCAATCGGCAACCAACCATGCTCCGACAAGGGCACAGTGGCACCCTCGCCAACACCGATCGACCCAGCGACCGCAGCGCGACCCCACGCCACGGGAAGCGGCAGAATCTTCGCCTTTTTTGGTCTTCAGTCACAAAAGGACCACACGTGTTTTCTCAATCTGCCAGATTTTCCAGTTACTACTTTGTGTTGCAAAACTTGTAATTCAATTGTAAATATCAGGTATTCGCACTGTTCAATTGTGTGCAATCAAACATTAAATCGAACCAAAGATTTATTTTTAATCCGTATATTAATCAAACCCGACAACCTCGGTTTCCCGTTAGTATACAAGGATGTAAGGGGTGGCTTCATTGCACCGGTAGCCCTCAACTCTCCCTTACAAGAGAAACCAGTTGGTTTTTCCGCAATAACTTAGTCAATTTTCAAATTTTCAAAAAAAGGGCTTCGCATTCCCCTCGGCTTTTGTATCAGCTTTCGAATGGGTTTCGAGGGGTTGATCAATGCTGTAAAATAAAAACTGTGCCCAAATTGTTATATCTCCCCCCAGACGTTTTCTTAATTTTCCGGAAAACTGACTGCCGAATTGGAAAATTTCTTGAATATTTGAAAAGAACTTTTTATTTGCTATCTAACGGTACAAGAATGTTTGGAAAATAATTGAAATTGGCCAAGTTATAAGAGAAAATACGAAAAATTATACAAAAATATGAAAAAAACATGTTGTTAGATTTTCGTCTGTAATTCAAATTTCTATCAACATTTTGAAAAATGGAAAGTGCCATTTCGGGCTAGAAGAAATTCTCTTTTCAAAAATCTATCACCGGTTGTCGTAGTCCCAAGGAGGAGTGAGAAATCGCAAGTTACAAACTCACATTTTCGCCGGTGAAAATTTTAAGATCTACCTCGTCCCCTTAACAGCAAATGTTTTACATATTTCCAAAAAACCGGTAAAGATTTTAAAAGTGAATGCAATTAAAGTTGATTGTAACATAACAATTGGTTCATATTCTAATAATCAATTAGGACACACATACATGAGTTTTTTCCCTGATTCTCCACCAGGTTTTAAGATTATTGAGCGTCCGCAAAATGTAATTTATTTACCAATTAATACACATGTCATTGATAATATTAGCCTTAAAATAGTTGATCAAGACAATGATTTAATCAATTTTAGAGGAGAAACGATAACGATAAGACTGCATTTAAAGCATTATGGTTATTAAATATAATATAAAAGCTGATACTTTTAAGCTTACAATCTGTCGCAATCAAACTGTTAAACAATTAACAGCTGCTAATATTGCCTTTCTTAAATCAATAGAATTAAAACCAAAAAAAGACATGAGCATCTTAAATGTTGCCGAAAAAGTACGATTTGACAATTCTTTAGTCAGTACCGAAAAAGATTCTCATTTACCCTATCATTTGGAGATGACGATGAAATTCGATACCGATTCAACAAACGGATGTCTATACATTACCATCATCGAGTTTCATTTACACTGAAGGCACATTTTTAAAACAAAGCGACAATAAACCTTCCAATACAGCGAGATTAACAAATAATTTTATTTGCCATTTAAATGACAGAATTTAATTTCAAATTTTTTAAAAATTTGAAATTTGAAATTTCATTTTATTATCTCAATTTATCTTTTATTTTTATAAAAATTTTTTACATAATTTATTTTATTGAATTAATTAATTTTTGTTAATTTTTTGGATCTGATGATGGGTATTTAAAACCCGAAATACGTATTATCCAGATATAATTTTATAATTAATATATGGGATTTGATTTTGAGTTTTAATTTTATTAATTTTGTTAAATATTATCCCATATTTGAGATGGATACATGGTTTAAAAATATTTGCCATTTATTTGAAGAATTTCGTTATGAAATCGGTGGTAAAGTCATTGATCGGGTTTGCAATCCTGGGGTAGCAACAACTTTAAAGTGTTATGCTTCTTTTAATTTGAATAAAAGAACTCACATATCCTTTATTAAATGTAGATGGAAATTTTAATGTATGTGTACCATTAAGTATGTTGATGGGATTTTGTGAAGATTTCAAAAAAATTATTTTAAATGTTAAATAAGAATTAGTATTAATTCGAGGAAATACTGATTTAAACGCATATATTAACACAACTCCAGCCGAATTTATGAAAATAACAATAACAAAATTGATTTGGAAAGTTTCTCATATTTCTGTTGCTGATATAGAACGTCTCAATTTACTAAAATTTGTTGAACGTGGAACAGAATTAGATGTGGCAAATAGGTCATGGGAATTGCAAGAATTACCAGCAATTCCCAAAACAACAAAAAATTCTTGGAATATTAAAACTGCGTCTCAATTAGAAAAACCAAGATATGTTATATTTGCATTACAAACAAACAGGAAAAATAATATCAATGAAAATGTAAACGTTTACGATAATTGTTCTTTAAATAATGTTAAATTATTTTTAAATTCAGAACAATATCCCTATGATAATTTAAATTTAAATTTCACCAAATATTATTTTGCTACTTTATATGAGATGTATTCCCATTTTCAAGAATCGTATTATGATCAACCAAACGAACCCCTATTTGCACCACATGATTTTTACAAATTAGCACCAATTGTTGTAATTGATTGTTCAAGACAAAATGAACTTTTAAATACCGGTACTGTTGATATTCGAATCGAATTTGAGACTGATAAAGATATTCCTGATAATACGTATGCATATTGTTTAATAATACATGATCGTATAATTAAATATAATTCATTAACTGGAGCTATAAGATCAATGTAATTTTTAAAAATTAGTTAGTTTTTCGTCAACTGCAATCATGATTACATGCATTGTCGACATTCAAGGTTTTCAATTTAATAATAAATTTTTATGTAAAGAATTGGCAATAATTAAACTAAATGAATGTTGCTGTAAAACTCATGTTTTGTTCAATTTTCCATTTAATTTGGATCATTTATCGGTAAATGCGCAAAAACAAGCAAACTGGATAACAAAAAATTTACACGGATTGGAATGGTACACCCCGTATAATGAAAATGTTCAACCATATGAAAAATTTGAAAATATATTGCATCAGCAATTAAAAGATGTTGAAAAAATTTATGTCAAAGGTGACATGAAAAAACAATTTCTTCAACAATTTTTATCAAATAAAATAATAATTGATTTGGTGGAAGCTCCAAATTTAAGAGAACTAGTTAAAAGTTATACAAGTTATGATCATCATCAGTATAATTGTAAACATATTGATTATTGTGCAATCAATTATGCTATTGCTTTAAAAAATTGGGTAAATGCAAATCGAATTTAGTTTCTCTTGGAATATTAAAGGGTAAACATGTCTGTATACTACGTGCTTGAAAATATGTTAAAACAGCTAAATGTGATTGATCTGCTCGAATTAGCGCAATGTTTAAGATCATTTTACCCGTACCAAGAATTAATAAAATTAGAAGAAAAATGGAAAAAAAAGGATATGACGAGTTCATTTCAATCATTGCAATTTGAAGCTTACAAAATGGAACATGAGGTTGATGATGAAATGTTTAGCGATAGTAGTAGTAGTGATAATAATAATAATGATAACAATTCTTAATGTAATGAACTTTAAAAAATAAATTTTTTTGGATATATTGTTGTTTTAATAAAAAGCCTACATTCAAATACAAATATTTATTTATATTGGTTTACAAAAAATTTTTATTACAAAAATGATTTTTCATCTTTTTAACTTGCTTCCATAACGTTGATAGATTTTTTAATCTTCTTCTCCAAAAGTCAAAGGGATGTAGTTTCCAATTTTCTCTTCAACAACCAAATTTTTTTTTCCATTTTCGAAGTTTTTGTTCAAATTTTCAATTTCTGGTATAAGGTTTGAATATCGTTTTGGAAGTATTACAGGTTTATCACAACATTTCAGTGATGCCAATATTGATTCACCAAATCTGGTGTTTATAACGCGAAAATTTTCAATGTAATATTTTTTGTTTGTTTTCAAATTGCTTAACTTTTTGAATGAGCTGGTGCAACTGTTTAATAATGTAATTGGATCCATGTTCAATTGAAACTGGCTATTCTTCTAATTGTAACGGTATTTATACCTTTAATTTGAACAACTTTGCATGGTTTTTGTATTTTTTGCTTTGAACACCTGCAGATTTATTGAATTCAATTAGCTTTTTTAAACCTGTTTCTGAAAAAATATCTATTTTCAATTTAAATTGATTGGCATTCTAATGGCACCAATATTTATACCCTTAGTTGAACAGACGTGTAGATTTTTAGATTTTGTGTTGCAAACCTGTTGTTATACAAATTTGTAAATCAATCAATCAATCAAAATATAACATATTCAATTTTGTGTATTTTTTAAAGTAAAACATTTACAAATTATACATATTTTGTTAATAATTTTCAATAATAATAATAAATTTAAGCCATAATTTTTGAAATAATACAGTTTAAAAATAACCCAAAACGTTCGTGGTAGTGGAAATTGTAGTGGTGGAAAAATTAAAAATGCAAATTTTAATGGTAAAACAACCAGTTGTAAAATAATATTAGAAAAATAAGCGCAGTAATAGTTTATTATAACAATACTTAAAAAAGTTTGTGGTGTAATTTTTAATAATCAATCAATCATGTTTAAAAACATAATTCTTTTTTTTATTTCAAGTTTTTTAATCAATTCTATTGATGCAAACAATACAATAGAATCTTTAACAATAAAATTATTTTTGTGTGAAAATAATTTTAACAATTACAAAAATTTGTACGAAGCGCAAATCAATAAAACAACTGTTTTGCAACAAAAAACGGAAACTTGTTTAGAACAAAAAGAACAACTTTCAGCTTCATCAAATAAAACAATTTGGCTAAAAAACATGATTTTAAAGGGTCAACGAAAACGGTTTCAAACTAGCGAACTCTTTTATGCCGAATCTCTAAACAATTTAAATGAAAACATCTCCAGAAGCATGGAAATTATAGATAACCAGCGAATTAGCCTAAATATTTTCGAAGAAAAATTAAACAATTGTTCTATTATTAATCAACAGTTACAACGCAGCATTGAACTTTTGGAAAACGAAAAAGAAAAGTTAAAAAAAATTTTGAAGAAAAAAAATAACAACTTGAGAGTTTTAAGGAATAAGCAAAGTAAGTAATTTTTATTTTGATTGTTAAACTGTTAATAATAATTTTTTTTATTTTTAATAATGTTTTTTAGTAACAGCAAACAAATTTAACAATATTATTGATGAATATGAAGATGATGATGACGACGACGATGATGATGATGATATAGATGATCCTGATGATAGAACAGGTGAAGCAGCACGTGTATTAGGTAAATATAAATATAGATATATTATTGTATACAAATTTAATTTTTTATTATAAAAATCATAAAGCTTGGAACAAATTAGTTGAAAATTCAAGAGCAAAGCTTGAACCACCGCCGTTTTTGTATGAAGGCGAAAATAATTGTAAGTTAAAAAAGCTTAATAATAATTGAACAATTTAAACTTACAGTTTATTTCATAGATACTTCGAATCAATTTTATCGCAGTGAAAGAAAAACAACAATTAAGTAATTTTATCAACTTTTTTATCAACATTTTATTTTATTTTTGAACATTATTTAAAATATAATTTTTAACTTTTTTTTTAATTTAATTATTATTATTATTAGTTTAAATCAAAATTTACTTTTTAATTATTTTACTTCCATTATTATTTGATAACTTCATTTATTTTAAAATTTTACTTGTAATTTTCATATTTTCATTTACTTTAATTTTAAATATTAATTTTACAAGTTTTTATTAAGCTATTTTATAATTGTTACAACACAATGTTTTACAATGTTTTACTAGTGTTTAATTGTAATGCTCTAAACATTTTTCAAAATAACATTTTAGTGATTATGGTATTTAATCATTATTATTATAATTATTATTTTTTAATTAAAATTTAATTTAAAACTTACAAAAAATTTTCAAATATTTTAGTTATTTTATAATTTTAAAAGCTGTATTTTTTTTAAGTATTATTCAAAATATAATTTTTAATTTTTGCAATTATAACAGTAATGTTTTAAAAAGTTTTTCCAAAAATTTTAGCATTTATAATTTTTTAATTATTTTATAATTTTACTGTATTTGTAAACATATTACTGCGCTTATTTGACTAATATTATTTTACAACTCTTTTTAATTTTTATTAAATTGCAATTACTTTTAAATTTCAAAATTTTTAAAAACAAGATGTTTTTCAATAATAATAATAAGGGTTAATATATTTTTTAATTTTCAAAATTTTAACATTTTAATCAATAAAATCAAGATGTTTTTACAATATATATACCAATTTTTTAAACATTTAAAAAAATATTAAGTACTTTAAAACAATTAAAAATTTTGCAATATTTAGATTTACAACAAATGTAACAAGCAATTTAATTAATCAAGAAAAATAATTTCATTATCATTAATTATTTTGTCTTCTTCCAAATAACCTAAACAAAAAATTTATATGTAAAATTAAAAAAAAAAAAAAAAGTAAACTTACCCCATAAATTGGAACATTGCTCCAATTCTTCTCTTACAAAATTTTCAAAATATATTCTAATATTTGTTTTTTGGTAATCTTGTTGTTGTTGTTGTTGTTGTTGTTCCTCTTGATGTTGTTCCTGTTGTTCCTGGTGTTCTTGAACCAGTTGATTTACAAAATTTGCTAAAAATAGTTAATTTTTATTTGGTTTACTTTTCAAAATTAAATTAACTTACGCAAACAATCATAAAATAGTTGAGCTTCACTCTCACCCACTAAAACAAATAACTAAATTTTTAAAATCAAAAAATTTTTAAGTTTACGTACTTGCTCTTATTTTGAAAATTTCTTGAATATGATAATCAATAATTTGTTCTAAAAATTTGTTGTTGTATAATATTTTTTAAAATTGGAAATATTACAACTTACTCAAGGCTTCTAACCGTAAGTCAGTCATTGTGCTTTAAAATTGTTGTTGTTGTTGTTGTTGTTTACAAACAAACTTTGCTTAGTTTGGATTCTTTCCTTTATATATGTATATATTTTTAAAAACAAAATAAATTAACAATCTTGTTTTCCCTTATAAAAAATATTTTGTAATAAAACATCTTATTAGCAAGTTTTATAGGATTTGTAAATAAATAAATAAATCATATAAAAAGTAATTTTAATCATCTAAGCATCGCCATTTTTTATTTATATAAAAATAAATTTTATCGTTATCATCATCATCGTCATCATCATTATCATCATCATCATTTGTATCCCTCAAACGTTTTTGAGGTTTTTGTTGTTGCTGTTGTTGTTGTTGTTGCAAAGGATCTTGTAGCAAACATGTTTTATAATTGGTTTGTATTTCCCTAATCATACTTTGTTGAATATTTAATAGTATAACAAACAATATACAACAATTAATGTAAACAGCATGTACACGTGCGCTTATATAGACATTTAACTTCTGCAGTTGTTTGACCGAGAAAAACTAACCTGCATCAATAAAAGCTGTATAGGTTAATAACTTTTGCAGGTGTTTGATTTTGAAAAAACCTGTACGCAATATAGGTCATTCACATTGTAATACTTTCCTTTGCCTCCAACCCCCTTTTTCAGTACCATGATTTAAAAAAACTAACCTGCATCAATAAAAGCTGTATAGGTTAACTTTGGCAGGTGTTTGACCTTGAGAAAACCTGTACGCAATATAGGGTCATTCACATTCAGGATACTTACCCCCTACCCCTTCCTCCAAACAAACCCCCTTTACACAGAGCCCCACATTTTGTAGCCCCCTTATCCGCAGAGCCCCCTTAACCGCCATTTTGTAGGCCCCCTTAACCGCCATTTTGTAGGCCCCCTTAGCCGTCACTTTATAGGCTCCCACTTTACCCCACCCCCTCCCATAAACGCCATTTTGTAGCCCCCTTTACCCCTGCCCCTGTCCAAACAACCACCCGAACACCATTTTATAAACACCCCCCCGCCACAACCGCCATTTTGTTTACATAACCCCACCTCCAGCCGCCATTTTGTACACACCCACCTCCCACTTTTCAAATTTCCCTCCACGCCCACCAGCGACACTAGCGACAACGACCTCTGGTGGCGGAAATCTGAACAAGTGGTCCAGAACCGGCATCATCTAACTACTACCGCCATTTTTTCAACTGTCAAAATTCAAATTTCCCGCTCTCACATTTTTCAATTTTACCGCCATTTTTCCAACTGTCAGAATTTAAATTTACCGCCATTTGGCAGAGCTGCAAATAGTTTGCTGACTGTCAAAATTCAAATTTACCGCCATTTTTCAACTGTCAGAATTCAAATTTCCCGCTCTCACATTTTTCAATTTTACCGCCATTTTTCAACTGTCAGAATTCAAATTTCCCGCCATCTGACAGAGCTGCAATTAGTTTGCCGCCTGTCAAAATTCAAATTTACCGCCATTTTTCAACTATCAAAATTTAAATTTCCCGCCAATGACGTCATTTCCGGTAAAAGTTGAATTCTCGCGCCTGATTGGTAGGCAACCAACTGTACATGGCACCGCTACTTCCGGTCCAGAAGCCCCATATTTATACTACTGGTCTAATAGAACACTGAATTAGGATGGATCATTTCAGGGACGGTTGAAAAGAAAGACGTAAAATCAAGGAAGCTGGTTTCAATGATCACAAGAACAGATGAAAATCAGATAAATAAATTTTGGGAAATTGAAGAAGTACCAGAAACAAAACATCTATCAAACGAATATAGGTTGTGTGAGAAACAGTATGAAGAAACGAAAGTTAGAAACCAAGGTGGAACATATACAGTTAGGATACCATTTAAGAAGGATCCTAGTGATCTTGGAGAGTCAAGATCGAGAGCACTTGCGAGATTTATGCAAATTGAGAAAAGATTTGTGAGAGACAAAACATTTGAAGAAAAATATACACAATTGATGAAAGAATATGAAGATTTGGGTCATATGAGGAAAATGAATACTGATGAAGAAAGTGGGAGATATTATATCCTACATCATGCATTTATAAAGGAATCTAGTACAACTACGAAATTAAGAGTAGTATTCGATGCATCATGTAAAACATCGAATGGAATCAGTCTAAATGAATGTCAACATGCAGGTCCGCGGTTGCAACAAGAACTATTTGACATTTTAGTCAGATGGAGAAAACATCGTGTTGGATTCATAGCCGATGTAGAAAAAATGTATAGACAAATAGAAGTTCATCCTGAAGATCAAAAGTATCAACGAATTTTATGGAGATACAACCGAAATAAACCAATAAAAGAATATTGTTTGACAACACTTACATATGGAACCATATCTGCACCATATTTAGCAGTAAAAACATTACAACAATTAGCCAAAGATGAAGCTTACAACTTCCCTAAGGCGTCAAAGGTAGTACAGCAAGATTTCTACGTGAATGATTTAATGTCAGGAGCAAGTTCTCTAGAAGAAAGTCTGATACTACAAAAGGAAATTATAGAAATGCTAAAAAGTGGTGGCTTCACATTAACAAAATGGTCCAGTAACGCACCAAAGTTGATTTATGCATTGCCTGAAGAATTAAGAGATCAAACAGTGTTGGAAATTTCGGAAGAAACAGAATCGGTTAAAAGCACACTTGGAATAAATTGGAACCCAAATGAGGACACGTTCAAGTTCAAGGTTACGCTATCAAACAATGGTAAATGTTCTAAACGAACAATATTGTCTGACGTAGCACGTATATATGATCCATTAGGTTGGTTAGCACCTGTAATTATCAAACCAAAATTGATTATACAAGAATTATGGGAGCATCACTCAGATTGGGATCAACAAATTCCAGATGACATTGAGAAAAAATAGGCTAACTTTAAGAAAGAATTATCATCAGTGGAGGAGATTACAATCCCAGATGGGTTTAAGTTAGCATCGACAAATGTGCAAAAATGGAATTGCATGGATTCTGTGATGCATCGGAAAGGGCATACGGACCAGTAATATTTATGAAAGTAAAGAATTCAGGAGAATAACATATTGAATTACTTGTTGCAAAATCAAAAGTTGCACCGATCAAATCAAAGAAGACATTACCAAGATTAGAATTGTGAGCAGCATTATTGTTGGCAAAATTAATAAAAAGAGTCCAAATGGCGTTAGAAATTGGGAATATATCGTCATTCGCATGGGCAGATTCAATGATTACATTAGCATGGATTAAGGCAGAGCCATGCAAATGGAAAACATTCGTAGCAAATAGAATAGCGGAAATTCTAGAATTGTTGCCGAATGTGAATTGGGCTCATGTAAAGTCCGAAGAAAATCCTGCTGATATTATTTCGAGAGGAATTAATCCATCTCAGTTAAAGAATCCATCATTTATGGTGGTCAGGGCCAGTTTGGCTAAGGAATGTATCAATATATCCTGCGATTGATACAGAAATATTAGTGACGACAGAAGAAATTAAAAAAGGAACACAAGTATGCTATTATGCAAGTTCAATGACAGCTGAGGACATGACACAGCGATTTTCGTCATTAACGCAAGCACAGCGAGTTATAGCATGGGTATTAAGGGGTATGGTCACTTAAGCTTGTTTGAAAGGCAATTTTCAAAGTAAAAATTTCGTGCATTTTTCAATGGATTTTGATGCTGTAAACGGCATTTGAAAGGGCATTTCATTATTGTCGTGAATTATTAGGTTTTTGGAAATTCGAACGTAGTCCAGAGTTAAACCGGAAGCATGCTTTTTTTTTATATTTTCGTTCATAACTCTGCCAATATTGCTTATTTTTGAATAAATTTCACACAGCATGTGTAAAATTAAAAGCGTTTTCCAAATCTGCCAGAAATTTTCCGATCGCATTGTTAGTTTTTCGGGAAATTTATGAAAAACGAATTGTTGTTGTTGTTAGGAGTGGCTTACTTCATCTAGTATCGGATAGAGGGCCTCAGCATAATTACAGATTGCTTTATCATATATCTGAGGCGACCACCTTACTTATTTGCAATGTTGTCAAAAAATTTTTTTATGATTTAAAACCACACCTTCAGTTTTTATTTCTTTTGTCAATTATCAGTATTTTTTCTGGTTTTTAACGCAGTTATGGTCATATATTCGTCTTATTTGTTTGAGGGTTTTTAATTTTTATCTGAGTCAAATTGCGCATGTGTTATGAATATTGACGGGAGATTTTGAAATTGTATTAAGGTTGAAATATAAATTTTACCATTTTTATTAAATTTTTATTAATAGCTTATGTATTGTATTCGAATCTACAATAGACACCGACAGATGTGGCGTCATTACGATGAACGTTGTCAAACATAAACTATCTCTTAAGGTAAATAATCATGGTGTGTCAACGAGAACGAAAAAATGTCATCGACACAGTCCACTACTTCCCGATACGATGAGAACGATAATTTGTGGACCTAGCGGATGTGGTAAAACTAATGTGATAATCAGTCTTCTAATTGAACCGAATGGATTACGTTTCGAGAACGTCTATAGCTTTTCAAAATCACTATTTCAACCTAAATATGAATTTCTGAAAAGCGTTCTTACCAAAGTTAAAGGACCAGGATACTTTCCATTCACAAATAATGATGAGATAATTCCTACATGTGATGCAAAGAATAATTCAATATTTATCTTTGACGATGTAGCTGTGTCAGGTGAACAGGAAAAAATCCGAGAATATTTCAGTATGGGTCGACACAAGTGTATAGATTGTTTTTATTTGTGTCAAACATATACCCGTATACCGAAACAATTAATACGTGACAATGCAAATGTGGTTGTGGTTTTTAAACAGGATGAACATAATCTAAAGATGATTTATAATGAGAATGTAGGAAGTGATATGAATTTCGATCAATTTAAATGTATATGCAATGAATGTTGGAAAGATCAATATGGATTCTTAGTTACATTGAAAGATGAAAGTTTACGTAATGGACGCTATAGAAAAGGATTTGATCGCTTCACCAAGCTATAAAAAGGTGGATCTATATATAAGGTGGGCATTCTTGCTTTGAGTGTGACAATGTTAAGTCAACAACAGAAACAAGTTAAGAAGAAATTGATAGAAGTAGCTGATAATGTTAGAAAAAAATTTAAACAATTGAAAGCCGAACAATCGAATCAGGTAGAGTCAATCGGTAAATTATTGGAACCGATTAAAAAACCACTTGATGAACTGGTTATGGAAAAAAAGAAGAAAAAAAAGGAAAAGGAACAACAGTTACCACCGCAATTATTAATTCAAACAGAAGAAGAAGAAAATATACCACAACTTCCATATGTACCGAAGCGAGAATCAATTGCAATTAAATTCAAGGAGAAAGAAAAAACATTAGACGATGAAGACTAGGAGGAGGGAGAGGAAGAGGTATTTATGGACCAATCAAAAGTGTCTGACAAGGCTTATGCTGATTACATCAATCAATACCCTTCAAGTGCACAACCATATATTGAAAAATTGATTGAAAAACATCGAACAATCACTTTTAAAATCAATTATGATGATACAACGGAAAAGATAACATTAGGCAATACAACTTTACATATTAACCCTAATAGTGATATTAGAATATCTTAATGAAGTGTTCAAGGGAACAAAAGGACTGTATGATCTCGTGTTCTTAAAAGATGTTTCTCAATATGTCTACACAACCAAGGATCTAGATGCCTATCAGAGAATTATTAATCTTACAAGTGCTTATCGCCAGAACAATGATCCGAACAATAAAATACAAGGAGATACATCAAGCAAATATCGAACCGTTATCAAACATCTACTTAAACCGCAAAGTGTCTCTTCCCCCTCCTCTTCAGTAAGCGGAAGGGGTGTTCAATATTTACGATACAATCGAAAACCAATTGAATATATTTACTGGGATGATCCAAATGAGTTAGTTGCTCGTTTGGCTTTGTTGTGTGCATCAGCTGGCGCTGGAAATAATTCTCATCAAAACGAAATTGTTGCTATTGAGGAGGAACTACGAGAAGCAGGAATCATTTATTAGTACAATGACGTCATCATCATCATCTACATCATCGACATCATTGTTATCATTGTATGTAGATGTACAAGGTTTTCGAATCCCAAACAACAATAAATTCCTGCCAAAAGAACTAGCAACCTATGATGGATACAAGATAAGTCATTTTATTTTCAATCCTCCATATCGTTTCAATGCATTACCATTGAAATATAAGAAACAAGTATACTGGTTCACAAACAACCATCATGGATTAAAATGGGTAGATGGTTTTGTAGATATAAAAAAATTCGCTAGAATAATTAATAAAGTGACCTCTGGATATAGTGATATTTGTTAAAGGTTTGGAAAAAAAGAAATTTATCGAAAACTTTAATTATAATTCATCGACAGTTCATGAATTACCCGAACAACCACGCCTACATAAATCTAAATGCACCTGTATATTTCACACATTACCAAATTGTATGTGCGCCTTAACAAACGTTATAGTTTTGTATGAAAATTTTCATGATGATAATGATAGTAAATAATTGTATAAATATATTGTTTTATTTATAATCCTGTTCAGTATCATTATAAGCATCGACAAATTCGGACGTGATTGGAAGAGACAATTCAGTGACAATGATAATAAAGATGCTGGAACTCATATTTGGCGTACTCTGTATAACTATACTAGTGACGGCCATCTTGATTTGAAAAATCATCGAATATGTAACTTACTTGATGGAACAGATTCGAATGATTCAACTATCAAAGGTTATGTTGATAAAATGAGAAAGACTATGGAAGGTCAAATTGATGGTATTATTGAAACTTCAAAAGACAACATTGAAAAATTAGATAAAATAATAGAAAAGAACAAAGTTCAGACCGATAAACATATACAAATGTTAAATGGAAAAATTCTACATAACATCAATGAAAACAACCGGAAAATTGAAGAACTTTTTCAATTAGATATACCGGCAATTAAAGATCAGATAAATAAATTGATGACTGCACTAGTTGACATTAATGATAATCTTACAAAGGGAGATAAATTGTTTAATAGTAAATTTACCACATTTGATAAGAAATTAAATGACTTGAATGACGTAATAAAAAAGATAACAAATCAAGTGGAAAGCATTGAAAGGTTAAATAAAACGTATAATCAAAATTTTATTGATATTAATATACAAATCAACACAATTGCAGGACAATTAAAACAATTTAAAGAAGAAAATAAGTTATTTCAGTTAACTATTGATAAAGAAATTGAATCAATCCAAAAACAAAACTTAAAAAACATGGAAGATATTATCGTATTAAATGATCAAAGGAAATCTGAAATCGATAGAAGCTTGAAAAATATACAATCGTATCAAACTGAAATATCAATGATTCATGAAAGGATTAGGGATGTTGATGAAAATTTTTGAAAATTTAAATAAATTATATTTAGCAAATATAAATTTTGTTAAAGACCAAATTGAACACAATTCACAACAACTTCCAAAATTGGATACATCAATGAATAACATTGAAAACGCATTGAAATAATCAATATTTTCAATTAATTATGGAGGGAGAAAGAGTATACAAATGATGTAAAGACATCCTCTAGAGTCATTTATCATAATGTTGTTCTTCGTGTGCTTACATGCTATTTTATCAATAATTTCATCTATTAATGGTGAAATTAATACCATTGTTGACGGTATTAAGTATTTACAACGTTTGGGATATTTATCAACTGATACAATTTCAAGTTCTGATTTAACCAGTGGGAATAGTGAAAAAATAAAAAATGCTTTTATTCGATTTCAAGATTTTTATAATCTACCTATAACAGGTGTACTCGCTGAAAATACTAAGAAATGAATGGAAAAACCGCGCTGTGGTGTTACTGATAATGTATCTCCGTTTAGACTTCATTCAAGGAAGTGGTTACATCATAATACAACGTGTCCCAGAATTGGCGCCCATCCTGATAGGTGTAAATAGAGGATGACATTCTAAGACGAAAAGTCTTATACCGTTTTTCAATCTGACACACAGGTAATGAGTAATTAATTAAAACAAGTAACGAATCAGATGCCCGCTATAGCGATAAAAAGAGAAGCGGGAGGAGTCTAAACTTGATATGGCGACAGCAGTTACAGATTTCAACAATAAGGGTGCTCGCACAACACCGAATAATGTAGGATTGTTTTTAATGAGAATCTGTGGGGTTATTGCATTTTTTTAAAAATTACGAAAGTCTTCACTTTTAGGTGTATTAATTAGTAATTTTAATAAAAAGTAAATTAAGCCACGTTTACCAAATCAGGAATAATATCAAAAGATTTTGAAATAATGCAAAAGAAAATTCTTTCTCTATTAAAAGTCAACAATTTTGTTGTAAATTGTAACAAATAGCGACAATAGTTAGTGATCTGTTCGAAATATTCTTTGTTTTACATTTAATAAACTGTTTAATAATTAAATCCTTAAGCAAACAACAATAAATAATGAATAAATGTAATAAAATTGGCAAAATCGATCACTTTGGATAATGTTACATAGGTATCGGCGTCTCTGTGTAATATCATCTGACAGGAAGTTGATAAGGTGGCGAAGAATTGTTTCTTAGTAATCTCATAAAATCGTTTCTCTCTTTTTAATTTTTCAATAGTTTTTAAAATGTACCAAAGAAAATTATTGACTGGTATCAGTCTTTGTCCAGTTGTTTTATTCGACATCGGTAATTTTTACAATGGCTAATTACAGTGCGGCTGATTATGTCGAAATGTTAATTATTTATGGTGAATGTGACCGTTACGCCACCACAGCTGCCCAACGTTACCGGGAATTGTTTCCGAATCGCGACAGTTACCCCGATCATCATGTTATTTTAAGAGCCGTCCAGCGAGGTCGTGATACAGGGAATCTTCTGCCGGCCCATGTTGAAAGAAGTGGTCGTCCACGGCGAGTCCGCACAGTGCGAAACGAAAATCGCATAATTGAAGCACTCCACCAGGATCCAGGCACTAGCGTTCGTAAGTTGGAGCAAGAACTGAATATCTCCCGCAGTTCGATTAATCGCGTGGTATTGTCGGAGAACTTGCATCCGTATCATGCAAGACAAGTGCAAAAGTTAGAGCCTGGAGATTTTCAATTGCGGATCAACTTTTGCAATTTTATTCTTCAACGGAACGCCGAACACCCCAACTTTTTGAAGAGCGTGTTGTGGACGGACGAATCACTCTTTACGCGTGAAGGGTGTTTCAGCCAACACAACACGCACTTGTATGCCGAAAAAAACCCTCACTTTGTGAGGGAAAGAAATTTCCAATACAAGTGGAAAATTAACATGTGGGGTGGTATCGTTGGCAACACAGTTTTGTTGTATCCATTGCCAGATTATTTGAATGTAAGTTATAAATTTTCATAAATATTAACCGTTAAACAGCTTACTTCAATAGGGTGTTAATTACCTCACATTTGTCCGAGACGTTCTACCGGAACTACTCCCGGATGGAGAGGAACCTTATTGGTTCCAACATGATGGAGCGCTAGCTCATTACACAGAATCTGTGAGAGATTTTTTAAATGAGCGATTTCCGAACAGATGGTTCGGTAGAAACGGTCCTTTACGGTGGCCTCCAAGATCTCCGGACCTGGCACCTTTGGATTTCTTCTTGTGGGGTTACCTAAAAGGAGTGGTGTACCAAAATCAACCGGCAGATGAAATGGAAACGATGGCTAGGATGCAGGCCGCACTCGTGAATATCACACCTGACATGATCGAATCTGTTAGACTAGACCTAGTCAATCGTTGCCAGCGCTGTCTGCAAGCGAATGGTGGTACATTCGAACATCTTTGAATTTTTTAATTCGGTTGTTATCATTTATTGTTGTTTATTCGATTGTTTACCAGTCTGCTAAATGCAGAACAAAGAACATTTCTAATTGATTGTTAATTATTGTTGTTATTTGTTGTTAACTGTTGTTAACTATTCTTGCTGTTTGTTGTTGTTAACTATTGTTGTTAACTATTCTTGCTATTGGTTGTTGTTAACTATTGTTGCTATTTATTGTAAATTGTTGATTGTTAACCACTTGCGGTGGAAAGACGTGCCACACACGTCGAGATGCATTTGTTACCGGAACGCCAGCGACGTGCTACGCACGTCGAGATGCATTTGTTATCGGAACGCCAGCGACGTGCTACGCACGTCGTCAGGCGATTGTTACAAACAAATAAACGACGTGCGTGGCACGTCCACTGTTGGATGAAATTCTTGACCGTAGCACAGTTTTTGCTTATTGTTCGTCGTGTAAAGTTATCAGTATTGACCCCAGACAGTAAAATGAAAAGTGATAGCGAAGCCAGTGATGTTATTTATATAAATAAACGGAGAAGTCAGGATAATGTAGAATCCGACAGCGATTTGGAAGAAATTGTTTTTCCACTTCGGAATCGGCGTAGAATTCTATCTGACGACGAGGAAGATGTTCAAATTGAGAATAGGGAAAGGACTGTTTCATCCCAGGAATGGATTTGGAAAGACACCGAAAATATAACTAAAGTATGGGAATATTCAAGGATACCTAGAATACATATTCTGGTTGGGCAAAATGTCACGCCTTTGCAAATGGCAAGTAGAGTATTCGCGGAAGATTTTTGGAAAATAATTGTAACAGAAACTAATCGTTACGCCAATCAAACACTTCAAAATGAAAACCGTAAATTACAAAAATTTGAAGACATTTGGTCGGACACTAATATAGATGAAGTGCGTGCGTATTTTGCTTTGTGCATTTTGATGTCTCAAACCAAAAAATCTACCGTGCAATCGTATTGGACAAAAAGAAGAGTAATCGAAACACCAATATTTCGAAAAATAATGCCGTATTGGAGATTTGCTCAAATTTCACGCTTTTTGCACTTTACGGACAACGAAATTGCAAAAGATAATGACGATCGTTTATATAAAGTGCGAAGTGTGATTGATTACTTCAATGAGAAATTTCAAAATATTTACACTCCCGCGGAATACATATCGTTAGATGAATCACTAATGAAATACACGGGTCGGATGTCGTACAAACAATATAATCCAAGCAAAAGAGCACGCTTTGGGGTAAAATTTTATAAGCTATGTGAATCCAAATCAGGTTATTGCATTCAATTCAAAATTTATACTGGCCAAGATTTAGACAAAAATGCGAATGTAAGTGCATCCGAAAATGTGACAATGTTTATGACTAGAGGACTAGCTGGTTACGGGCATACTCTATTTTTGGACAGTTGGTATTCTTCGCCCAGCCTATTTCAAAAGTTATGGTCTATGAAAATTAACACAATTGGAACAGTGAGATCCGTTAGGAAGAATATGCCTAAAGAACTCGCAGCTACGAAACTAAAACGATCTGAAGTGATATCGCGCTCGTGTAATGGAATTTTGGTGGCAAAATGGAAAGATAAGAAAGACATATATGTAATGTCCACAAAACACACAAAAATTGAGATGGTCGAAACGAAAAGAAAAAGGTGGAAGAATAATAATAGCCCCATAACGAAGCCTAACATTGTTTTAGAATACAATGAGGGTATGGGTGGAGTGGATTTGCAAGATAATTATTTATCGTCTTTTAAATTAATGAGAAAATATATTAAAAGTTATAAAAAGATATTTTTTTACATAGCAGATATGGCACTGCTCAATTCATATATTTTATATTGCAAAAAAATGGAAATACCAAAATGTAAAAAGTATTCTTTATCGAAGTTTCGAATCGATGTAGCCGAACAGATTTTAGAAACAGTATGTCTTCCTGATTACAAAAGACGTGGAAGGATATCTGCTGGAAACGCTCCGGATCGCTTACAAGCGAAGTACTTGGGACATTTCCCAAGAAATATACCACCTACAAACGCCAAAAAAAAATCCACAACGGAGGTGCGTAGTATGCGCTAAACATAAAAAAAGGAGTGAAACTACATGGGAGTGTAAAAAATGCCTTGTAGCGTTACACATTCAGAGTTGTTTTGAAAAGTATCACACCGTGCAAGATTATTAATAAATAAATTTAGTATTGATACACATGTAATTTTATCCTTCTGCGTCTTTATATTCTCTTCTCGAACCCACCCGCCGAACGCTGCCTGAACGCGCCGCGAAGTGATGTCCGCTCGACTGTTCTGGCACGCGCAACCGAGAATTTCTTTGCACCGCAAGTGGTTAAAAGAGAAAGAATTTTCTTCTCCGCCGCCTTATCAACTTCCTGTCAGATGATATTACACAGAGACGCCGATACCTGTGTAACATTATCCAAAGTGATCGATTTTGCCAATTTTATTACATTTATTCATTATTTATTGTTGTTTGCTTATATCTTATATCTTAATACGTGGTTAATCATCGTTTGTATGTATTTTATAAGAAATTTGTTTGGGTTATAAATTTAGAGCAAAATAAATATGGACCCCCGCTATTAATAACCGATTGGTTACCAGATTTAAAGGAAAAATTTACAAAAATTACATCAATTTATCAAAAACGTAATGGTATAATAAGTTTTATAACTGATGGTAGTTCTTATGAATTACATTTTCCAAATATGATTCTTGAATCGCCTAAGGTGGTACAATGTACATTTAATGTACCATTATCATCAGCAAATGTACGAGGATTAGTGAATTCTTATACAGGAAAAACATATATATTTCACGGTTATGAAACAGTAAGTGAATTCGATGAGTGTACGAAAACTCGAAAACGGACAAGTACAATTTATGAGAAATTTCCTGGTGTACCGGCAGCCATTGATGGTGTCTTTCGGTATACCAACGGTCTGCTATATTTTTTCAAAAAATAATTCCTTCTTTTAATTCAATGAGTTCACCAAAAAAGTTGAAAGGTCCGGTCCTTTCAACACAAACTTATTCAAAATCTCATGTCCAAATATAAGTATTCTTCAACAAATTCGGAATCTACTCTCATCTCTTTCTACATTTAATGAAAATGAAAATGATCCAGAAGAGGGGATAGATGAATAAAAAGTTTGTGGGGGTGATAGTATATAAGGTCTAAATTTTTGTAAAGTACTCAGTATTTGTTAAAGAGACAGTGGATTTATTTCACACTAATATTGTGAGTGCAGTGTGACATGTATGGATTGAAAGACTTCATTAACGAAGCTAAATTGTTACTTTTAGATAATAAAGTACATAGAGATGATAAATTTTCAATAAGAAACTTATTAAAAAGACTTGTGCCGTACGAACCGATGCAAGAGATTATAAATGAACATGGTATACATTTTGTAGATTGTCCTTGGTCTAAAGATAACGTAACTAATGGACCAGACACTTGTAATTGTTATTATACTCAAGATAGATTAAATTACTTAAAAAATTTAATATTTAAAATAAAAAATTTGTGTAACAATAGTGATAGTGATTAGACTACAATGTCGCAAAGTGCAACAATTCTACAGAATGCTGTTGATACAGAAAATGCAGTATCCTGCATTAGAAATTTAGTTAAAGTTACTCTATTGAAAGTGGACCCATATCACCTCACCAATATTTGGTTAAAGTTACCTGCTTTCTATCAAAACGATTAAGATTTAAGGAACTTGATTATTTGTAGACAACATGAAATTAATTGTGAAGAAAACCAACATAAACGTCCATTTAAAATGTATTGTGTTGCCTGTCAATTGTATAATAATTTGAATGATTTACCATCTATTTTTAATGAATTGGGATATTTGTAACGAATTTGTAATATAAATTTGTTTTTTATTAAAATATATTCTTTTAAATCAATTTTTTGTTTTATTCTTAACTCAGATAATTTTTATCTGTGGTTATTCTATCTATTCCTTTTCCCATCAAAATACCTCATGTGTTTTTACGTAAAAATTATCTGTCGTTATCCTAACCGTTTCTCTATATAAAAGTGAAAAAATTCTCATCACACTTCAGTTTTTCAATATTGCTATAGTTGACAGTCTAAAAATGGCTGAATTCCAACAAGAAACACCCTGTACGTGTCAGGTAAGTTTATATAATTTTAAATTTTTTTTATAACTCTTTCAACCTTCTCCTATATTGATTAATTGATTGATATTTTTGATTTTTTTAGCAATTTTGGTATTTGGAAAGATATTTAAGCAATCTTTCCTATAAATTTTTTGAGCAGGAGCAGTCAATAAAAGACTTCATAAGTTTACATTTAATGGATCAAGAACATATAATAGAACAAAAAAGACAAATAGAAGTTTTAGAGGCTCAAATCAGATCACTGGAGCTTCTGACGTCATTACATAGTGAAGAATTGAACATTTTGCGATATAATCAACAACAACAACAACAAATACAACAACAGCAACAACAACAAGAGCAGGAGCAGGAGCAGGAGCAAGAGGAATGTGATCGAAAATAATTAAATCTCAATTGCCAATTTTTTTTATTTTTTCAATAAAATCGAAACATATTAATAATTATATTTATTGTTTATTTTATTTCATTCATTTCTTCTTCTCTCTCTATACGATAGTGCCCCCAGGCAAATGTTGACACTCCATCTTTTTGAATATATCTTTTGTCACCGAAATGGCTAAGGGCTATTTTGGTTAAATTTTGAGTATAAATATTATGTAAGTTGGATTTAAAAATTGCCATGGTTCCATAGAAGATTTTCTTTCGATATAAACATTCTCGATAGTCACTCAAATTTAAATTATTAACAACAACCTTCTTCACGCCCTTGGCTTTTTTAATTAATTTTCCATCGATCACATCAATTGAATACATCTTAGATCTCAAACCTATAAATTCCTTCATAATTTTTCCGTTGTTTTCGTCCTTTATTAGACCGACAATTTTTTTATTCTTCAGTGGAATTTTATATACATTATCTTTTGTGTACTCGGAAGTATCGAAATAGCCGTCAATATCACCTTTTATATCGTTATAAAAATCATCAGTTGTAATTGTGTAAATTAACGAATCGGTGTCCATATAATTTAACAGTAATTTATTACTGTACTTTGGTCTCATATATTGATAATGAAAATTGTACATCAACCATTTCGATAATTCTAATACAGTGAATCCAATATAAATTGGCTTATTATAGCAGGTCTTAACTCGATTTAACTGGATTGCCACCATGTTGGATGTGAAATGAGCTGCACTGTGGAAATGCGGTTTTGCAATCAGTGCACGTGCACCCAGTCTCTTCCCTCGACTTTCCCATTCTGTAACGATCTTTACATCTTTCCTTTTATCCACATTCTCCATAGTTTTTCCATAAACAGCGTTGTTTAATAATTTGAAGAAATTCTTTTCAAACGTATTTTTGGCGATGGTTCTATGATGTGTATTTAAGTCGATATATTTCCTTTAACCAACACGATTGTTTGAATTCTAAACAACGATGGATTTTCTTAATTTTTAAACCATGTCTCAAACATTGTTGAAGATTTTTATAATGAATAATGTATTTGGTCTTGTCGGTTAAATCGGTGATTAATTAACAAAATTTCGAATTTTTAGTTGTTTTATTCTCCGCACAAAACGGTAGATCGTTATGTTCGTCGTGTAGATGTTTAGGATACTCCAAATCAACTTCAAAGAAGTAACCAATTTCTGAATCTTCTGGAATATTCATTATATCGATCGATTCGATGTCATCAACCCATTGGAAACCACCATAGGGTTGTGGTTGCGACATAGCTCAACCATATAAGTTGTTAGCATCCAAGTACATTAAATAAGTACTTGGTTTTGATCGATCATAGCTTTCCATATACTTGTTATTGACAAATGAATGTCGATGAGAACACTGGGTTATGCCACCTCTTATACCTCGTCGTATAAATGAGTGCATATTGATGTCGATTAGAAGCTCGATCTGAATCCCTGTGTACTTTAACATAGCGTCCCACGATAGACCGGGAGCAGTGTAGTAGTGACAAGGATCCAGGTTATAAATTTTTCGACAAACTTTTCTAAAATTCTCGAATATGTCTGCCAACAACAAGATATCGGTAATTAAATATAATTTCATATAATCCGAAAGATTTCGACAACTGAATTGTTGCCATACACGCTGAGCATGCGCATAATCTTCATCACTACATGACTTATCTGTAAATCGACTAATAAATTTCTCTTTGGGTGGTAACGATGTTTCATTTAATCGATTCCATGGATTTAAATATTCATACGGGAAAACACCCTTTCTAATAATCAGTTTAAATTGATCTTGATTACTAAACAACTTTTTGACTGCATGGAAATCTTCCGGTGATAAATTTTGAGCTAGACTATCCAAGCTCGACGACATGAATCTGAAGGAATCCAAAAATCTCAATTCAACTGTGTCGGTTTCATTGACTGGAATTCTTTTCGATAACGACACATACAATTCCTTGTTTAGAGGGATCAAATTAATATCACCCTCGACTTTTTCTAAGGACTTTACAAACAAATGGCAGTCATAGCCGGAGAAATTGTGAAACAGAATAGGAACGAATTTTGGTATACGATATTGTAGATTACATTTTGATGAGCTGGACCTCTGTATTTACCGGTAAAGTGACAATGATCAGCCACTTTATCATCCATTATTGTCTGATTACAAATGTGACAAATGTTCGTTTCTATATGAAATTTCTTTTGGTCATCATTCATCACCATCGGCTTAGGATTCATCAAAACTTCATTATAAATACGTCGAATATCGTTCACCAATGATTTAACAAAATGGTCAGCACAATCTGCACCTTCATATACGTACAATTTGTTTTGATTTTCATCAAATGAACATTTGATGAAATAAGAAAACGCACATGGAATATGCTCCTGTACATTTGTTGTTGACGATGTACTTGGATTTGGAGCGCAAGTTTCGATGTTTTGTAGTATACATTCAGAGTCAGCATAAATGACAAAGGACACTTCCAATTGTCTTTCGTGATTTTTGAATTCTACTATAGAGTTTTCAGATGTTGGCATAATAGTTACAATTCGATTATACTCTTCTTTATGCACCATCAATTGATACTCCGAATGAAAATGAATCAAGCAAAAATTACAAACAAAAATTTGATGTTCATTTCTTGTAATTTGTTTTCCTATCAATCTAGATATATTTTTAATCCACACATAGTGACTCCGGTCATCTTTTTCTACTAATAATAAATTAATATGCACATTCTTCTCTGATTTTGTGCAGTATAGTGGACCAACAATTTCATCGTTTTCCAAACCGAATAAATTAACGCTTATACTTTGGTTTATTTCTTTAAATTTACTGATATCTTTTGATTTAAGAGGAAATTCCATGGTACCAAATCCGAGTTTTATTCCATTTTTTAAAACTATAGTTGTTGCTGTTATATCTTCAACGCAGTAGGATGATTGTCGGTATGAATGGCTATCAATTGGAGGACATAAAGCAGATATTATAGCCCATTTAAAGCAATATTCATCATCATTTTTAATGTTGACGCAAGCGTGCTTGTTTTGAATTTTTTCGGGTAATCTAAGGTATTGACTACCTCCTTTTACTGGTTGGTATTTATTGATGTTGATTTCTAAATGTGTAATTTGAACTAACGCCCAACCACTATCTCTTTCTTGGAACTCAGTTGTTTTAGTTTTAAGTTTTTCAATCATCAAGTCATAATTCGATGCAATTTCGTCTTCATTTGGATCAACATCATTTTTGAATTAAAACTTTTTACAGAATATTCTTCTGTATCTTCCACCATTTTCACATAATCGGCGAACAATTCTAGATTGAATTTAATTGGTTTATGTCTTATAAGTTCCTGTTGAAGTTCAGGAATTACGACATCCTTGGAAGATTTTACAAATTTTTCAATATCTAAATTTGTTAAATCTTCATTTTCAAAGATTAAGGTTTTAATTCTTCCTTGGAAGGTACTTTTAACTACCTTCAAATTTGACGTATACAATTCTACCGTTTTCAATCGACGTTCTAATGTACGTAAATGACAAATCCATTTATCAGCAGAAATATCTGCTGAACACAAATTGCACCTTTGCTTTACAGGCTCAGGTCTCACATCCTAAAATTGAAAACAATAATTTGAAAAGGTGATTAACAGGTGTAATCTTTTTACCTGATATTGAATGAACACGTTTTATAAGTCTTACTAAAGAGTCTCTTCTCGAAAACGATTTGAAACAATTACAACTAAACGTTGTGGCTTGCTGATAAGCTAGTTTGGTATAAAAGGAGTCCCAGTGTCTTCAAATTATCATTAATCGTCTTACAACGCGTTAAGTAACATTCTCATAATGGCAAGTGTACCTTCAACAATTGTTGTGTATAGTGAAGATAAAAAAAATTTATCAATTGAAGTGTTGTATGTTGTATTGAAGCAAATTTTCCAGTAAGTATTATCTTACTTTTTATTTAAAAATAATTGAAATGTATATTCCAGATATGGTGTAAAAGAAATTAAAAAATGCGACGATAAAATTCTAATTTCTCTAACCTACACTCCTAAGACGACGACTTTACAAAAGAAATTTGGTAATCTTCCAGTTAAGTACATGAGAATGAAAACAGACGGTGAAGAAAAATTCAACATTATTGATAACAGTCTACGACAATATAGATTTAACATCGGTGATATACTAGCCATAGAAGCGCCTGAAATCCCTGAAGTCCTCTCGCAACCATTTTTTTAATTACTTGTAAATTGATGTAGACATATCAAAATTTGAATAAAAGAATGCTATTTATGTCTCAAACTTAATAGAATTTTAAAACTTTCCGCTAATATTCGTAACGCATGCGTAATTTGATCAAAAATTGAGGTTGACTTGTCAACACAACAATGAGATAGAAGCTCCTAGAGCAACAATCCCCTATACTCTGTGTATACTGGAAATGTGCCGATTTCGAAAGAATTTCGACAGCATCCTCACTCTGTCTAACTAATGATTATCGCAGTCTGTCCTTTAAGTGGATCGCTCCACCTAAAGGACAGACAGAGTTTGACAGAGTGAGAATGCGGTCGAAATCCAAAGATATTTTTTGTTATAGTTCAGTAGAAAAGCAGTGGATGTCACGTCTATCGCCTCATATGATTGGAAAGTATTAACAGTTTCTATGGTTGCATATGTAGAATTAATCATCTAAAAATAAAGTGAATCGTAAAACATTCTGGAATGGTCAGCCAGTGGCAGACTGGAACGTTCGCCTTATGCAAAAGGTTTCAAGGAGTCAATGCGAACATCAAATAAAGGTTCATGGGAACCCTTCCTGGTGGATACCATAAACTATTTAAATAGCTTGAAGACCGCTAACGGCGAATTAATAGTTCGAGGTCCCAGAAAAACTGCCATTCTCGGATTCGTAATATCCGCCAAAAGTGCAATGGGGATATACGAGGATCACATCCAAAATGGTGCTTTAAAGTACTTGCAGACGTACAAGTGCAGCCAAGACCATCTAGAAACTTTCTTTTGTGCAATCAAGTAGAATTTTGAGTTGCATATGTAGTCTCATTTTGTTAATTTACAATTATCTGCAGGTCAAGAAATGGCTGGAACAACAATCCAACAGCTTTACAGTTTGGAAGAAGTTTCAAGAAACTGTTACTGCACGCCAACATCAAAGAAATGGGTGGCAACTGCCAAGTACTGCTGGACAGTACCACGTCCGTTTTGCCTATTGGTGTAGTTGATACGAGCGTACAAAGGAAGTATGGATTAGAAAAGAACGAGATGGAATTAAGTGACCATGATTATTGCAGCAGCTACATAGCGCTGACTGAATATTGCTATAACGTAGTAACGTACATGGCAGGCTATGTAGTTAGAGCAATAAGTCGCTTTTGGAAATGTCATACCTGCATCAACGCCTTAACACTAATCATACCATAACGGGTCAAATGACCCATTTTGAACTTTTGCATTGATTATGCACGTATTATTTTATTACTTCTCCAAATTTAACTTACTGACTTTTTCTGACTAATTAAGTCTACTGTTCTTATACTATTTTTATAATTTTTTGTTTTGTTTATTTTGAGTAATAACTGTCGTATACCGTTGTCTACCACATCGGGTCATTTGACCCGGAGAACTTTTTTTTTGTTTTATAAGCTTATCAATATATATTGCTTATCTTACTGTATTCAGTAAACTGCAAATGTATGCAAAGACAGTTACGTAAAGTAGTTCAAGCAAAATAGCTGAAAATAATTCAAGAAAATATAAAAATTTTAGATTGAAACTAGATTTTTGTGTAAAAAAGGTAGCAAAAAAAAGCTTGGTACATAGTTTTTATTTTATTTTGATAGCTTTATAAGTGATACAGGTAACTATTTACCCATAAAATGTCGAAACGAACGAGACAGTCCAAATTCTTAGAAGATATAAATGATATTGGAGAAGAGTTTTCGGAAATCGGTGAAGATGAATTTTCTGAAAACGAAGATATATTGGTTACAAACGAAAATGAGTCTGAATCTACAGATACTGACAATGAAGAGGAAAATATTGTGAATATCGGTTGTGGACGAAAAAGAAGAAGATTACTCTCAAGTTCTGAAGAAAGTGAAGCAGAAATAAATGAACAACATGTTGCAATTGATGGATCTGTTTGGGAAGAAATACAAATAGGTGGCACACCTGGAAGACCACCACTTCATAACATTTTCAGGCAAGAAGTAGGCCCAACAGGATATGCTAAACGTCATATAATGAAAGGTGAAGTTAGTACTGCATTTTCATTGATAATTGACCACCGTATTATGAACCATATAAGAACATGCACAATAGAAGAAGCAAACAGAATGTTAGGATCCGATTGGAGTTTATCTCAAGAAAAACTTGCTGCATTTATTGCAATTTTATATGCACGAGCTGCATATGGAGCAAATTATTTGAAACTTTCTTTTTTGTGGAATAATATATGGGGTCCCAAATTTTTTTCTGAAACTATGAGCAGAAATAATTTTACCGAAATTCTTAGATTTATTCGTTTTGATAAAAAAAGTCAGCGGAGTGAACGTTTGAAAGCAGATAAATTTGCTATGGTATCCACGATTTGGAATATTTTCATTGAGAACAGCCAAAACTGTTACAAACCGGGTGGTAATATTACTATAGATGAACAGCTATTTCCGACTAAAGTACGATGTAGATTTACGCAATACATGCCTAACAAGCCGGATAAATTTGGAATCAAATTTTGGTTAGCATCGGACGTCGATAGCAAATACGTCATAAATGCATTTCCATATCTAGGAAAAGATGAAAATAGACCCTCTTCAGTACAACTCTCCGAATATGTTGTACGCAAGCTGATCGAGCCATTTACGGGTTGCGGAAGAACTGTGACCACAGACAACCTCTTCACAAGCAAATCACTAGCCATACAACTTCTAGCAAAAAGAACTACCCTAGTTGGAACCACTCGCTCAAACAAAAGGGAGCTACCACTAATTGCAAAGCAAAAGAAAGATGACATGGCAAGATTTTCTTCGAAAATTTTTACTTCTGATAATTGGACTCTTACAATTTATAAAAGCAAGCCAAATAAAAAGGTACTTTTACTTAGTTCTAAACATAAATTTGTATCAATAGAAAATAATGATAAGCGTTTACCTGAAACTGTTTCATATTACAATAGAACCAAATTTGGTGTAGACATGAACGATCAAATGGCGAGGAAATTTACTACAAAGTCTAAGTCTTGCAGATGGTCACTCCAAGTTTTTTTTCAATATCCTTAATTTAGCTGGTATAAATGCCTGGATTTTATACAAGCAAACGACAGGAGATAATATCTCGAGACAAGATTTTTTACTCAAGCTAGCAGTAGAACTTGCCGACGATTTTCGAGTTGCCCGTGAACAACCAAAAGAAAAAGCAAATACTAAACGATCGTTGCATTACCCTGTTACAGATTCTAATAAACGTAAGAGGTGTCAAATAGGATACTGCAAAGAAAATAAAACTAATAAAATTTGCTCCAATTGTAAAAAATTTGTTTGCGGGAAATGTGCGACGGAAACACTTATGTGTAAAAAATGTGATGTATAAAAACAACTCTTACTTTTTGCGTTTGAAATAGAAATTGTAAAAATACTATTTCATATAATTATAATACATATTTTATTATCATTACATTTTTATTTCCTTTCCTACATCCATATTTCATACATAAAAGTAGGAAACGTAAATTTCGGGTCATTTGACCCGCTATGGTAAACTAGGTATCTAATAAGTGTTGGTATGATTAGTGTTAATAGTTACTGTAGGTACTGACAACCACTACAAGTTAATAGACATCAAAAATAGAGGTAAATATATTTTCCGTCTAATACGATACTTTCTTTCAACAATTTGCATTTTCTTCCGTCTCAGGTGGGCTCATACAGCCATCGGCACACCTAAAGAAGATCTGTTTCCGAACGGAAATCAAAATCAGGCAAATCCTGGAAATTACAAAAGGTGAAATTCCCGAAGAAAAGGGATTTTTGGGAATGTTCACAAAGTCAGTGGCTCAGGAGTTCTACCAAACAACCATATTTCCGGATCTTGCGGATCATTCTCTTGAAAGTACATTTGCGGACAACCATTTGATTCATTTAATAAAATTGTGTGTCTCAATGTACGCAAAAATTCGATTCACCAACCTGGCGAAAAAACTTACAATTAAGAAGCAAGGTCCATCAGTAAGACAACGATATACGAAGTTCATATTGTTCTCCCATCAGTGATATAACTCTTCTGTGCTTGTTAATCGTGACAGGGTCCGTTCTGTTGCAATGATTAAGTTGCCGGCGACCGAGGATTGGCGGTATAACCACAATTAATTATACATAGGAAATGGTGTATAACAATCACTGAGGAGACATATCGAACGACGTATCATCGAAATGACAATAGGAAATATGGTGATATCTAAGACTGTCTTACATTTTAATTCCACCATCATATTCAATGGTTGACAGAAATCACTGTTGTGGTAGATAACTTTGTTACTACAATTCATTTCTATTAATTATATATATTATATTATATTACGTGATTTGTTTTTTATAATGTTTTGTCTTGATTTTCATTTATGTATGTCACATTAATTGAAGACACAAGTGGGAAAGGTATCATCTCACTTTTTTTTTTGATTTTGTATTTTTTGTTTGCTTTATAAAAACTCTAAATTGTCGTTTAATTAGTACTTAGTGTGAATGTTTTACCACTCGTGTCTAAAATTAAGAAAAACAGTGCACTTATATTTTTATGTAATTTTCTTGTAATGTTTTGCCTTCATTTTCATGTATATATGTCACATTAATTGAAGACACAAGTGGCAAAGGTATCATCTCACTTTTTTTTGTTGATTTTGTATTTTTTGTTTGCTTTATAAAAACTCTAAATTGTCGTTTAATTAGTACTTAGTGTGAATTTTTTACCACTCGTGTCTAAAATTAAGAAAAACAGTGCACGTAAATTATTGTCATTTCTAATTATGTTCTGTTTTAATATTGTGTTAGTGATTACACTTCAATATAATGAAGTTTGAATTTACAAAGACTTTCTTTTATACAATGTCCTGAATTGATGGCTACAATTCTTGAATGTATATATACGTGTCAATTGAACCAGCTTCAAATCTAGACCGCGCACAATCTTTCCTTTTTCTTAAATTAAAAAATACAATTGACTAAAATTGGATTTTACAGTCTATTGTACTTAATATTGCACACCAGCAATCGTCCAGCATTTGAGCCAACATTAAACACCTGATTTTATGCAACCAGCAATATTATTTTAGATGCAAACCATCCGCTCACCAATTGTGCCAGTTGTCGATCAACTGTTACATTTGGTTTGTGTCTCCAATATCCGACCCATGAGAGCTTCAAAATGGTGGGAGGATTATCACTCTACCCCCCTCTACCTCATTGAACAACAAACAAGGCTAACCTTGTTTGTTAACAATTTTCCCGCCATTTCACCTGTCAATACCGCAGAGAATTCAAATTTTCTGTCTATCAAATTTTAAATTGAGTCATATTTATTTTTATCTCAAATGGAGTTTCAAATCTCCCGCTAATATTCGTAAAGCATGCGCAATTTGAGTAAAATTGAGGTTGACTTGTCAACAACAAACAAGGTTAATCTTGTTTGTTGTTAACAACTTTCCTGCCATCTGTTGTTTACAAACTTGTTTGTTGTCTACAACTTTCCCGCCATCTGTCAAATTAAAGTTGGCAACACTGTGGAGAATTTTGGTTGGTAGGATTTTCCCGCCATGTTCACAGAGCTACGTTTAGACAGGTTTAGGGGGATACAGGTAGGGGGCACCAGGGCTACATTTAAGAGCCCATTCAACCACTTATACACGCCCCGGGCAGTTGGGCAACCACAGATACACACCTGACAGCTAGGCAACCGCCTATACACGTCACTTCCGGCGCAAAACCGGCATATTCATACTACTGAAGTCACTTGGATACGTTAATTATAAGAAAGTCTCATCAACAAACACTACATGGTGAAATACAGATAACATTGACGTACATAAGAAGAAAATACTGGATTCCCAATGGAAAAAGGGCAGTAAAACAAATAATTCGTCAATGTGTCACAGGTGTTCGTCCCAAAAGAGACTCAGCAACAATTAATGGGTGAATTACCAAGTGCTAGAGTAACAATATCATCTCCATTTACTCACACTGGAGTTGATTATGCAGGACCAGTTCAAATTAAAGCATCTAAAGGAAGAGGCAACAAGTCTCACAAAGGATACATAGCATTATTCGTATGTTTATCAACCAAGGCAATACACTTGGAATTAGTTAGTGACATGTCGTCAGAGGCATTCATTGCAGCATTTAAGAGAGTTATCTCAAGAAGAGGAAGATGTGAACACATTTACAGTGATAATGGAACAACATTTGTAGGTGCTGATCGAATTTTCCAAAAAGAAGTGTCTAGATTGTTGAAAGATGATCAATTTCAAGATAAAGTAACAACTATTGATACCCAATGGCATTTCATCCCGCCGGCAGCTCCTCACTTTGGAGGAATTTGGGAAGCTGTAGTGAAGTCAAAGGTCATTTAAAAAGAATGACTGGAGAGTCATTGCTGGCATATGAGGAATTTTCCACATTACTTCAACAGATTGAAGCGTGTTTAAATTCTCGACCATTGTGCGATGTCAATGATATAATGGCATTGACCCCAGGTCATTTTCTAATTGGAAGACCAATCATAACACCTTCGGATCCTATCACCACAGAAATTGATACAGGTCTGTCAATGAAATGGAGACTGATCGAAAAAATGAAACGAAGTTTTTGGAAAATCTGGTCATCTGAATATTTATCTACATTACAGCAAAGATACAAATGGAAACAGAAGGAGAAGAATCTCAGCAATGGAGATTTAGTACTCACGAAAAAAGATAATATTGCTCCTAGTAAATGGCTGTTAGCACGAGTAATAAATACATTTCCAGATAAACATGGTGTAGCGCGTGTAGTAGAATTGCAGCATCCGAAAGGAATTACCAAAAGAGTAATTTCGAAGATTATTCCACTTCCAAAGGAAGAACCGCAGGAGCAAGTAAAACCAAGGACCAGAAGAAAACCGATAGTCAGCAATTTGGTTATAGTATTGTTAACATTATTTTCATGTGTTATGATGACACAAGCGAATTACACAATATCATCTCCACAGACAGGATTATACATTGAACCGGTAGGGCAGGCTAGAATTGAAAGAGGAACCTACAGAATTGAGATTAACTTTCCAAAATCAAAAGTAACGAATGATAAATCAAGGGTCAATGAAATAATAACGGATGTCGACAAATTGTGTAATAATGCAAAAGTCTTAACAGCAACAGTTCATTGTAGTATGCTGACACAGCATTTAATCGACCAAAGTCGACGATTACAATGGAAATTGCAGAGAATAATGGAGATAAACAATATTTGCAAAAAACGAGGGTTCCTTGGGAAATTTTTAACCACCGTATTTGGAGTCAATAATGAGGTGTATCAAGATATCGAAAAATTAGATAGAAATCAACAAGAATTGATACGTACTTCAAATCAACAAACAAAATTTATGCTGACTGCGTTAGCTGAGTTCAATAACACGGAAGAAAGAATCAGCAAAAAATTGAATAATTTTCGAATAAAACTAAATGAAGGGATGGAAGCAATTGAAAAAATGGGCAAATGCTACAGCGCAATTGATGAATATGTTTTGAATTCAAAATTTTTAGGCGTGTATCAAATTGCAGAAAATTATTTAGATGATTTAAACGAATTTTATAGTGAATTATTAGATTGTCATTCAGGGGTGGGTCAAATCTATGAATTGATATCTCCCGATGAAACTGACGAAACATAAGAAAAAGGTAATAGAAAATTGCCAACAGGGATTACAATTTTATCCCAGCCAATTATGGCAACAAAAGTAACAACAGATGACAATGAAATTAAAGTTTATGGATATTTTGTCATTACTGAAGTTACAGAATATACAGTAATCAAAGTGACATCGATTCCTACGAAAATTCAGGATGATAATTTTTGGACATTAGAGACACCAATTCATATGTTAGCGATCGATTATGATGTGCAACTTTATTTTGAATTGGACCAAGAACAATTCAAGAATAGAGTACAACTGAGTTCAACGAAATTCCTATGTTCTCCGACTGCGGTCAGAAGTATGGAAAATGATCCAGATTGTATAATTGATGAGATTTATCAAAGATCAAGTGAAACAATGTGCAAAATCATTAAGTATCAGACTGATCAATTAATTTGGAAGAAGTTATATAAAACCAACACATGGATGTATATAACACCAAAACCCACAAGAATAGCAATAATTTGTGATGGATCTCGAGAAGATGTAAAATTATCTGGGATAGGAATTTTGAAGGTGTCATCAAACTGTATAATAAAAACAAAACAAAAGATACTAACCCCAACAATTGAACGAGGGACAGTATCCAAGATAGCAGCTTATGTGAAGCCCGTGGAGATAAATATCACAGTTCACAAAAATATTAAACCAATAAAGTTAAAGGAAGAAGCTGGCTATGAACCAAATAATAATATGGATAAATTAATTCACGATGAACTATCAACACAACAAGAATTGCATGAAAATGTCTGGAAATCAATTCATCATCAGTCAGGGATAACCAGTGGTGTCACGACAATGATCATGGTGATAATAGTGATTGTCATTTGGACGATACACAAATTTTGGAGAAAACGAAACAAAATAACAACAAAGAAATCAGCATCAGAAGAGGTGTATGAAGAATTCGAATTAAAGACAATATCATCAGGGTCCAGAGGTGTTGGAGATGCCAAGAATTCTGATGAATGAAAAAAAATAATGGATTGCAAAATTGTCAATAAGCAATATTGTAATCGATGTATTTCAAAATTTTTAAATAAGCAATATTGGTAGTTCAAAGTATAACAAATGTACAAAGACCCATGAATGAAGAACGAAAATTTATGGGGGAAACCAAAGTTATAAAAAATCGAAAATAACCACTTCAAGCTCAGTTATGGTTAAAAGTCAAAAGTGAACAAAACAACAAAATGTACGTAGAAAAATATCCAGAAGAAGATGATTTAGTGATGTATTCAATTAATGTGAAGCACTATGTGGCATATCGCAACCTAAGAAAACATCTTAAAAAATGTCATCAGACATCGGAAATAGTGAGACCGTTGATGGTTCGCACTATTCATGACCAACGAGTATTAGGGCTGATCCCAAAGGTCGATGATATTAACAAATTGCCGGACGAGGCTCCCGGTCCAGAAGGATGGGAAAAATTGCTTGAATACAACAAATCTCCACCGGGGTAGCAGTTCTCGTTGGAGAAAAGAAAACAACTAAAGGAACAAATAAAAAGAGTAAAATTTGAATAAGTGGTGCTAGTGGTGTGACAATTAACGGGTTAGTTTTTGGGTTTCCTTTTTTTGTTTTTTGTTCGTGTTATTTGGGTTAGATATTAGTATTAAAATTTAAATTAGAGTAGATCTTGGGGGACAACCAAGATCGGTTAACAAAGATTCACATTAATGTCATAATCAAACTTAATCATTTTGGATTATATAATTTTTTTTTGCCGACTGGGCAGAATGTTTAATCTTAAATTAAACAGATTTTCTTAATTATTTGTAAAGAATAATTTTGTAATTAAATTGTTATCAAATTAAATAATTGCGGAATTGCTGATACATGTTTGTGATCTAAATTAAATATGTAGAACAAGTATCAGCATTTTATTGTTTTAATAAAATGTGTAGAGTCGCACCGACCTACAGTAAGTTGTTTTTATTGTTAACTTGACATTATTATTGGTGTCATTATTAATTGTATCAAGAATCAGGAAACAATTACAAACCCTAAAGTTTTTCCAGTTAATTTCCAGATAATTTACCTATTGAAAAAAAAAATGAAGATAGCAGGAAAATGACAGATGAATGACAGCCAAAATACAGACGAACACAATAATAGTGACTAGACTGATACTAAAGACGAAATTTTCATTTCTCCATTTACTGGAATGAGTGACTTACAGAAAAACCTTAGCCCAGAGACAAATTTTGTTGATGTATACAGAGTGAGCCAAGTGGTTGGCCTATTAGACGTTTAAAGAGTTCTAATTGATGAAAGTTTCTGAAATTTGGTATGCCGCCGTTTTTCCACCTGAACTACACCTGGAAAATATTTTCGTTGTTCTTTCAACCCCCGGTGTATGGAGTAGTCCACCCTACTTTGTTATTTTGAATGGAATGGTATATTTTTTATTCCATATTTAGATTCTATGGTAAAAATTAAATGGACTTTCATAACATGACCTATGGTCTAGCGTTGATAGTTTTTCAGGAATTTCGACTTTTTCTGAAAATTTTGATTTTATAGTGTTTGGTTAAAAAATTCATATATTTGAAGATATCGTTGATAGATAATCCAAATTTAGAACTCGAATAGTTTAAACTATGTACTTTACGCTAGATTTTACAGAAATGAATTATCTTTCAGCATTTAGTCGAAATGAATTTTTCTTTCAGCCAATTTTCAAAACGCAATATCTTTCTTATTTTAAATGGAATGGTATATTTTTCTTTACATGGTTAGAAAGAGAAAAAAAATCTGCATCGAATTATATTAGCATTTCCTATACCTATTTTTGATAATTTTTCAGTTATTGAAGATTTTCGATTTCTAATAATTTACCCCCTGAAACGAAATACTAAAACATAGTAGGCTTGGCGAAACAACCTTCTGTCACAATTAACATCTAAATAATTAATTATTTTAGGATTTTTTAATTAAAAAATCATAGAAGAAGATGATAAATAATTAAATTAAAATTAATTGGATTTTCTTTTCATGTAAAATTGGACGAAATCGCTGAAAAAACATACAAAATAATCATTGTTAACCTCAAATGTGACAGTTAATGTCATTTTACTAAGCCTCCTATGCATTTCTTTATAATCGAATTAATAAGTCATAGGCAACTTGACACTAGCCAGTTTCAGGCTGGGGAGAAAACTATTGAAAATTGAAAATCTTAAATAGCTGGAAAACTATCAGCGATAGGTATAGGGAATGCTAATACAGTTCGATGCAGAATTTTTTTTCTCTATTCAACTGTGTAACGAAAAATATACCATTCCATTTAAAATAAGAAAGATATTGCGCTTTGAAAATTGACTGAAGGAAAAATTCATTTCGACTAAATGCTAAAAGATAATTCATTTCTGAAAAATCTGGCGTAAAGTACATAGTTTAAATTATTTGAGTTCCAAATTTGGATTATCTATCAACGATATCTTTAAACATATTAATTTTTCAATCAAACACTACAAAATCAAAATTTTCAAAAAAAGTCGAAATTCCTGAAAAACTATTAACGCTAGACCATATGTCATGTTATCAAAGTCCATTTCATTTTTATCGTAGAATCTAAATATGGAATAAAAAATATAGGATTCTATTTAAAATAACAAAGTAGGGTGCACTACCCCATACAACAGGGGTTGATAGAATAATGAAAATATTTTCCAGGTGTAGTTCAAGTGAAAAAACGGGTGCATACAAAATTTCAGAAACTTTCACCAATTAGAACTCTTTAAACTTTTAATCGGCCAACCACTTGGCTCACTCTGTATACATTGAAGCGACAATGCAAACGTAGAAAGTCCTATTTGCACAAATTGCAAAGCACAAATGGTACCGAAATTGTTTTTTGGCTTTGTCTCTTGACGGGTCACAACCTTATGGCCTGCATCAAATCAAACTAGCAACAAAAGCCAATTTATAGTCATCAAATGTAAGGTCAATGCATAGGAATCGGTTCGAGATCCTAATCGGATGTACGTTTTTATGGTTCTGTGGACGATAAAATTAACAGATTGTACAAAGTTCATCAGGTTTTGTAATTTTACTTTTTATTTACTTCTAAATATAAGAGACATACGCTCGATTATGAAAACTGCTCCTTGATGGAGCTCTTCTCTTTCGGTGCGCTAGACTGGCATTACGTCTACAACGTGTCCCATAATTGGCGCCCATCCTGATAGGTGTAAATAGAGGATGAAATTCTAACACAAAAAGTCTTATATCATTTTTTAACCTGACACAGAGGTAACGAGTAATTAATTAAAATAAGTAACGAATCAGGTGCCCGCTATAGCGATAAGAGAAGCGGGAGGAGTCTAGCCTTGATATGACACCAGTTACAGATTTCAACAATAAGGGTGCTCGCACAACACCGAATAATGTTGGATTGTTTTTAATGAAAATCTGTGGGGTTAGTGAATTTTTAAAAAAAATTACGAAAGTCTTCACTTTTAGGTGTATTAATTAGTAATTTTAATAAAAACTACACATCCACCGTAAATAATCAATATGTCGACATAATCAGCCGCACTGTAATTAGTAAGCTTAGGATTCTGTAACTACCTTTAGTTCACGCCATGGACGTTCGTGACTTTCGAATCTTACTGTAATCGCAATGATAACTATATGGAATATAGTTACTTCAGTTTGGTCATACTCGATGTTTTGCAATATTTAAAAATTAAATTCAAAAGAAGAAAATTGTAAACTCAAATAAAAAATATCAAATATTGCACATTAATTGAATTAAAGTAAAATATTAATTGAGTTCATACACGTTGGAGTTTTATCATAATCAGGGATAAAATTGACCTTGTATAATGGAAACAAACTATTTTAACAATAAAATATTAATTGTTTAGATAGACACTTTGACGAAAAAAGTAACACAAAAAATTAATACGAGTAATTTTTTTAAATCATTTGTATCTGACCAGAGATTGAAATTTTCTTCTTCTAATTTAGAGAAATATTCAATCATCAATACTGACATTTCTAATGCATGAGATTGTTTTTGTTTATTGTTTCATTTGAATGGAATAACTCGACTAACCATTTTGTAGTTGCTTATGTTCTAAAATGTATCCCATTAATTTTTACCTACCCTGGTAAGGGTATGTCCGCCTCCCCGTGGTCTCATTAGATATTTTTGCACATATAAACACCTATATACATATGTATAGAAATAACCTTGGTCTTTGCTTTTAATCTTTTACAAATTAAATATTAACAATTATAATTTTATTTTCAAATATTCAATTATTTTTTTTAAATGTACCTGATATTTCGATAATTTCATAAATTTTTTATAATCTATATTATTATTTTAATGTCTTAAAAATTTTAAGAAAACATTAATTTGAATTTGTCCATTCACATACATATCGTATTTAAACCTACTTGCTGCGCTTATGGAAAGATAGTCTAAAACGAGTAAATATCGACCACAATGGACCCCTTGTTTATTGTACGTGACGTCGCTTTCTTACTTTATTAACTACGTTGAATGATTGGAGTACTACAAGCACAACGAATAAACATATAATTCTACAGAGAGATCGGGTTCCGACTGCAGATCGCACACATATATTGGAGTTCGGAGCGATGACGTCAGAGCTACCGTACGGTATAAAAAATCCTAAGCTAAGTAATTAGCCATTGTAAAAATTACCAATGTCGAACGAAACAACTCGCTAAAGAATGATACCTGTCAATAATTTGCCTAGGTACATTTTAAAAACTATTGAAAAATTAAAAAAAGAAACAATTTTATAACATTACTAAGATACAATTCTCCGCCGCCTTATCAACTTCCTGTCTGATGGTATTACACAGAGACGCCGATACCTATGTAACATTATCCAAAGTGATCGATTTTGTCAATTTTATTACATTTATTCAATATTTATTGTTGTTTGCTTAGGGATTTAATTGTTAAACAGTTTACTAAATGTAAAACAAACAACATTTCGAATTGATCACTAACTATTGTTACTACCTATTTGTTACAATTTACAACAAAATTGTTGATTGTTAATAGAGAAAGAATTTTTTTTGCATTATCTCAAAATCTTTTGATATTATTCCTGACTTGGTAAACTTGACTAAATTTACTTTCTATTAAAATTACTAATTAATACACTTAAAAGTGAAGACTTTCGTTTTTTTTTTTTTTTAATTCAATAACCCCACAGATTCTCATTAAAAACAATGCAACATTATTTAGTGTTGTGCGAGCACCCTTATTGTTGAAATCTGTAACTGCTGTTGTCATATCAAGTGTAGACTCCTTCCGTTTTTCTTCTTATCGCTATAGCGGGCATCTGATTCGTTACTAGTTTTAACTAATTACTCATTACCTGTGTCAGGTTAAAAAATGATATAAGACTTTTCGTCTTAGAATTTCATCCTCTATTTACACCTATCAGGATGGGCGCCAATTATGGGACACGTTGTATATATCGCAAATAAAGCAGCAATGTACAAAATTAAATTTCATAAACTCTGTACGCTTAACAATTTTGTTTTAAATATATTGTAGAAAAGGTATTGTATACTGGTCATGCCCAATTGTAAATAAACACATAGGTCACCTCAACGAAGGTAGGAGCCTTTTGTTGATTATTTCTATACTCGCATATCTTTATGTCCCTACTTATTGAAGAATAAAACACATGTAGTATGAGCTTTGAGAGCTAACCGCAAAAACCCACCAATCAAAGTAGTCAAAGCGAATCTGAAACGTGGACAATATAGCTGGCCAAGAACTGGAAAGCTCGTAGTTATGAAATGGAAAGACAAGAGAGGTGTGTTGACAATACCGTCTCTAACATAAGTCTGAGACAATCACAGTAACGGAAAGCCAAAGATTATTGTAGACTATATGCCTAGGCAGACTAAATGATTTCATACTACGTGAATCCCCTGAAGCCCATGCGATGATACATGAAAATGTTTTTTCATGATGCTCCATTACGCTCCAATACGTGCTCCATTTGGAGCACGTATTGGCTATACAATAAATATGTCAAAGGGGCAAATATGAAAGACATAATTTATACCCTATACAGAGAGATTAAACTTTTTTGACAGCTAGTTACAAACTTGATAAAATAAAAATTACTGAATTTATATCAAATTTCGGTTTAATTTTTTATTTTCATTACATCTTATTTATTGAATCTAAGTTCTAAGTAAAGAAAACTATTTAACTAAAATCTGCATTTTACAAAAATATTATGAAAAGAAAGTGGTGTAGAAAATGCTCCAGAACCAACAAAAAGAGGTAAACCTCATGGTATGTTTGCTCTGTCTGTCTACATGAAAGAGAAGAAAAAATGAGATAGTACTTAGACCCTTGCTTTGAAAATTTCCATCCTCATTAGTTAAGTAGAAGATTAGTTCATTCGAATGTTTATTTTATAAAATTTTTACAATTACTACGATAACAAGAAACAATATTTTTTGAAATCTTTGTTATATATCGATAATTACTTTTTTACAACGATAGATTCTTTTAAAAACGAAAAGTTAATTTTTACAAAATTTTTCAAAAACATACGATCATAATAATTGTAAAAATTTTGTAAACCATTATCAACACAAAATGGCGGCATTTAATTGTTTGATAGATCGGACATTAAAACTCAATTTGAATAAAAACAACTTTAATAATGAAATTAAAATAATAAAACAATTAGCATCTTGTAACGGATACCAAGAAAAAACTATCGAAAAATTAATAAATAATAAACAATTAAAAAATGATCCTCTTTATATAAATGATAAAAAACAAAATACAATATACGCCACTTTTACATATAATAAATATAGACAAAACATAAATAAGATACTCAGAAAATATAAAATAACACCGGCATATCGATACAGTAACAATTTAAATTCCTTGTTAAAAACAAAAACAAAATATAAACTAGAACAAAATGGAGTATATAAAATAAAATGCGAAGATTGTGATGCAATATATATAGAGGAAACGGGGAGAAAACTACAGATAAGACTTAATGAACACAAGAAAATAGAAACATCAAAAGTTTCCCATCATAACAAAGAATTAAATCATCATTTCGAAGATCATAACACCGAACTATTACATATTTGTAATAAAGGAATAAAATTAAAATTATTAGAAGCGTATGAAATAAATAAACAAAAGAAAAAGAAAACGAACATAATTAATGAACAAATCGAATTAAATTACGAACCATTATTTAAATTATTAAAAATATAAATTTAACAAAACTAAAAATAATCTTAAACATTAAAAAGGATAAAAAAAAAATAAAACAAGTTATTTATCAAAAATTAAATAAAATATATTCGCATTAAAGAAATCGACATCTAAAATAAGAGATCGAATGTTTTTGAAAAATTTTGTAAAAAATAAACTTATCGTTTTTAAAAGAATCTATCGTTGTAAAAAAGTAATTATCGATATATAACAAAGATTTCAAAAAATATTGTTTCTTGTTATCGTAGTAATTGTAAATATTTTATAAACAATTGACCTAAATATATTGTATAAAAAAACAGTGTATAAAAAACAGAGTAAGTATCACCTTAAATTATTGTATTATATAATAAATAAGATAATTGTAGCGTGGGTACTGAGGATGACTATATAGCCGAAACTGGTCTACCGAAATATCAATAAAATACCTTGGAAAGAACTAGTATTTTTACTTATTTGGAAAACCAATTCATTATATGATAGTAATTGATAATTTAATTTACAGAATTCTGTTGCTCAAGCGCTGGACAAGACAAACGGGCGGATAATTGTACAATTGTGTTACTTGTGCAATTTGTTTATAATTACTAAAGTTTTAGTTTAAATTTCAAATTGGATAAATGATATAGATGTGATCTCTGTAAGTTTGTAGATAATATATCGTGGTAAAGATTTATTATTCCTCATGTACGTGTCAATTAAGAAACAATATTTTCCATGTACGTCACGCAGAATGTTTTTTTATTCAATGTTTTTATTGAAATTGAACTAATTCACTAGAACGCTAATATAATTCAACAAAACAACCACAAACATCATTTCGAAATAAATCAAAACTATATCCATTTTTATTATCTAGAAAAAATACATCATTAAGATCCCGAAGACATATTAAAATTTATCGGCTAAAAACAGATAAAGAACTGGGCAAATTGCGGAAATATATCAAAACAAACGGAATTTTCTCACATTTCTATATAACCATCCACACGTCAAGCGATAAATGACGAGAGATTTACGAGATTTTCACGTTTGCACCCGATAATACATTGAGAAGTTTGTTGACGAACTACTCTTTCTAAACAAATTTCACGTGATCAACACTCAACTAAGATCCATCTCCTTATCGTCCTTGTTATTAACAAAATGTTCCGTTCAAAATAGAGACAGGAATGGAGATTTTCCAGGGAATAGTGTCAGTGGTTAATAGACCCAATATTCAGACCTCATCTTGACAAAACTCACATGGATTGAGTTTCTGGTTTGTAGATGCAATTCGTAAGATTACCCAATCAAAAAAAAATCGAATTTTATTTATGAAAATATTAAAATTATAAAACGGATGAAAACTTCAATTGTGACGTTGAATAAACATTAAAATCGATGATTTAACACAATAGTGGAGGGTTTTTGGCGATGATTTAATCATTTTTTTGTGGACTTGGAGTTTTTCGGCGTTTGGTTTTGTTTTTCGAATTATAACGACCGGAAAAAGTAGCAATTTCAATTTCATAGAATGCCTCTAATCGTTGCGGTATTCTATTTAATTTCATTATCAAAGAAAAAGAGAGAAGAGTACCGTGGTATAGTAGTCTTAAATCAAAAAAGTTAAAGACTGCCCTGTCGGCCACATACAATTCTATCAAGTCATTAGAAAGATTCAAATGCAAACATAAAAAAACTCGTTTTAATTGTAGTTTAGCAGTGGGAATAACTTGAGATCATTAGAACTTCGATTCTTACCAACGAAAACAACAACTGTAATAATAATAATGATGATAATAACTAAACAACTATATTTTAATCCTATCTTGATAGTTTGCTTTTCTATGACAATTATGCCATGTAAAGTAATGAAATGCCACCGTTCTTATTTACTGTTTTGTCGCCAACTTTAAACTTCAATTTCGGGCTATACCTGACTACACCAAATGAGAAGCAATAAGAACGATCAATTAGGCCATGATTAAAAACCGAAATTATACAATTTTTAATTCCATTGAACCCTCAATTCGAACTCGAAAACTAACGGAAAATTTATTTAAAGGAAGAAACAATAAATATAAAAAGAGAAAAAAGAAAATGATTTAAATGCAGAGAGAATAATGGAAAATAAAGAACTGAAGAAATGGAGACTGGAGAATGGCGAAAGACTGGAGAAGAAGGGAAAGAAAAATAACAGACGAATAAAACATAACGAGAAAGGAAGACACAAGACAGAGAAAAAATCAAGAAATAAATATTGAGTGAAGTAGGCGAAAGTACAAATAAGGAAGATAAAGATGAGAATGGTGAAAGCGAAAAAGAGGACTGGAGATAAAAAAAACAGACCGAGAAAGCACCAAAAATGGAATGGATTGTCGAAGTGTGTGCAAAAAAGGAATAAAAGAAAAACAAGGAAGCCAAAGAAAAAAGTGAAAACAAGATATAAAGAAAATATTAAGTAAATGGAAGTAAAAATATGAGAAAAAAGAAAACAGAGACTACATAGAAAGAGAGGTAAGAAGAATATATATGGAAAGGTGAGAGAGAGAGTAAACAGGCAAAAGAAAATAAAAAATTAGAAAGTGATAAAGAAAGAGAATGTGTTCAGTCACGTAATTCTCAGTGATAGGGAACGAGTTTGTAAATGCTCAGTCATAGCTTGCTTCATATTTTACTACGTTTGGCAATTGTTGAATAATTTCCGATGAAAAACGGGTTCTTGAGCCAAACTACGGTCCAACGTAACTAAAGTCACTGTCAACTAAGATTAAGTAGCATATTATTCTGTATAAATATGTAAAATTGAGTACTAAAGGGTCACTTACCGACTTCTCGCTTGTTTTATATTTCCGTAAATTTTTATAATAAATTCAAAGTCGAACTATTTCTTTAGAAAATCGCTTCTAATTCTGTTTTCAATCACAGATAAAAATTCAGAAACTTTGATTTTAGGTCAATATATTGTAAATATTGATGAAGTATACAAATGAAATTAACTCAACCGAGTAAAATATACGCTGTTGCCTATGTTACAATTATTTCTATAACCATCCTCTATTCATTTAATCATTTTAAACAAATGAGTCTTATTGATCTCAATTATTGTGAGGTAAATCGCGTCTTCTTACATTTATTTGATTTGAAAGAATTCCTGTCCGTGTTCTTTGATGTCAATAAAGTCGATTTATGACAAATGAGACAGCAACTTGAAGGAAAAACGTGGCAACTGTGCTTGATCATTTGGTTCCAAAAATGAGGTTATGTTTCTAATTCGTCCAATATTTGGTCATGTTTTCATTAGAAATTTTGGTACTGTTATAATTGTTTATTAATTATTAATAAAATGCTAATATGTGGAATTTCATCGTTTCTCAAAGTCACTGTAACAATGAACTAACAATCAGCCAATTCGAACAATTGTAGTGTTTACAAACTTCAAGGTATAAAATACGAATAAAATTCACTTATTTTTTCAAATTTCTAATCATTTCTCCGTTTTAGGCAATTATTAATGATTGTCATAGGAATTTATTCAATTTCGAAGGTTTCGTTGAACACAATTGAAAAGGAATTCAAAATTCTGAATCGATCGATTCTAACTCAAATCTTAAGAAATAAAAGTTATTAGGGTTTGAATAAAAATTGCACTCATGTTGAATTATACGACAATGGAACATTCGTTATTTTCGACCACATTTCTGGTAATCATTCTGACATTTTTACAAATCAGTAAAACAATTTAGAAATTCTTTTTTTTTTATAACACGATTCGTGGTCCATTTTAGATGGAAGTTATGGTTGAATTAAGTGGTAGAAACTCCATCATCGAATTATTGGTCGACAGTTTAACGTATTATGAAGAGAGGTTATACAAATGTATAGAACCAACAATAATCAGGATGATTGTAAAGATTTCAATGAAAATTGGTCTTGTCTTCAATGGACATTAAGTTATTTTCGTAAATAATTCATATAATCGTAGAGGTGTGATTTTGTGGATTGTCAAAAGTCTATCACTATCTTTTTATAATCAAAATTCGCAAGCTTAATGGAAGATTGACGAGAACATGACGGATTAAAATTTCTCATTTGACAGACGTATCAATAATGGCGCCAAATTTAGAATTTAAACGAATTTAATATACAGCTATAATTGAACCTTGTAAACTATTTTACATGTTATCATTATCAAAACCACAATCAATACTATTAATCGAACTCGCCATTATTGTTAATGAAATACGAAATTACTAAGTTAAATCACCGACAAATAAGAAAATTCGAAATAACCGATAAAAATCGATAAATTCGATCAAATGCAAAATAATTGATCGAAAACACAAATAAGCGACACGAATACAAACAAACGATATAAATATACAATATTAAGTGAATAATCGCAGGCAATCAAAAATTGAAAAAATTAAAAACAACCAACAACGGACAACTTACAGGTTGCAAATAAATATAGAGGTACAGGTTTCAAATTTTTTCATTGTTAACTTGACGTGACCATCTACTACGTCACTAAAAGTCTAGCGTACCAATCTTATTTCTGATAATTCCCCATTTTTTGACATATACGTTTAGGAAATTTTGTTTTATTAGGTTCTCGTCAAGATTCAATTACCTCCGTGTACCGAGAATATCTTGTCATTTCACATATAGTTAATTGGCAGTAAATTTAAATTATTACGTAACTATTATTATTAGATTATTACCGAACTCTTCTTTTCAATGACGTAGTTCCTTTCAAGAAGAAACAATTGCTTTGTTTTCATTAACTCCCAGTTGAACCTCTTTGTTAATAAATTAAGAGGTAATGTCAATGAAAATCACATTGATGTAATGCACGGGGATAGACATGGATTTTTTTTTGCAAACGCAGTCACTTACGTCACCTATGCGACAAAACATACAGCAGTCTGTTTTTTCCGCGATTGTGTTCCTTATAATAGATTGGAGAAACATATACCCATTATTTTTTTGATAGATGGATGAAGTGATCGATACTTCGTGAAGTATCAATCAAATAATTTCATACTTATGCTCGTTGGACAGGTGACATTTTGCACTACAAATTATAATTTTTTTGCGGTCTTTTGATGTTAAAAATGCATCTCGCACAGGAACTTGTCGAAAATTTTAATAATTAATCGAAGTTAACAAACATGATGGCAGTCCCAGGAGCTAAAGATCGACCATAAAACAGTTTTAAACCATTTGCACAAAGTCAGATTTAAAAAGAAGCTCGATGCTTAAGTGATACACCAATTAACACAAAAAACAAATTTCCATCTGCAAAGCCTTGGCCAAACGAAATGAAACTGACCCCTTTTTTAAAGTGATGGTGACTAGGTTATAAGAAATGACAACATTACGTGAAAACGATTGTGGTCAAAACGCGGTGAAGCAGCTCAAACGGTGGCCAAACCTGAATTAACGGCCAGGGCAATTCTTCTGTGCATTTGGTGGGACTGGAAAGGAACCATTTATTATGAGTTGCTTTCATATTGCCAAACACTAGGTTCGAATCTCTACTGTCAACAACTGAACCGTTTAAACTTATTGATTGACCACAAACGGCCAGAATTGGCTAACAGGAGAGGTGTTGCCTTCCATCGGGACCTCAGGCCATACACGTCTATTGAGACTCACCAGAAACTCCTGAAGCTTGGTTGCGAAGTTGATCATCTTTTTCTTGCATTGTAAAACTTCCTAAGTGATAATATACTGACATCAACAGAAAATTGTGGAAATTGATTACTAGAGTTTTCATCAATAAGGAAGCTACTTTAAAATGGAAATAAATCATAGAACAAACACGATGCACATTTGACCAAAATCGGTCAATCCTAAACATGTTAAATAAAGTCTGGAAGTTCACGTAAAAGTAGATTTCCTTTTACCCAGTCCTAGTGCACTGATTTTTTTCCAATTTTTCAGATCAAAAATATCCGTGATATAGCGCAGTGCTCTTAGCAGACAAAGTAAGAAAATGTCGTAGGGGTGAATGTGTTAAACCAAACATTGGCACAACTAAATATTAAATGCCTACTAATAAAAAGCAACCTAAAGTTATTCTCATGGGTGTTCAATACTTTTACCCAAGACTGAGTTTACCCAAACATGAGTTATAACGGGTGTCCCAACAAGAGTGTCGGATTTAAATTTGCCGCCATTTTGATAATACGAGTTGTACAAGTTTTTTTAACAGCTGTCACGTGTAGACCACGCAATTGAAGAATATGGAGAAGTATTCAAACAACGTATAGTTATTGTAAAAAACATATTATAAAAATGGTGAATGTTTTGCAAAAACGGTTCGCCAATTACGTCAAGTTTTCGGTCGCAATAATGCGCCAAATGAATTGACAGTGAGACGTTTAATTAAAAAATTTGAGACCTATTTTTCGCTGTTTGTTGTCGTCCTTGTCGGTCACTCAAAAATATAGCCACAGTAAGGGAATCTGTAGTCGAGGATCCAGGAACTTCCATTCGGCATCGTGCTCAAGAATTAAACATTTTGAAAAGCACTATGCAACAAATTTGGGTAAATGATCTGCATTTTCACGCATACAAGTTTCAATTGGTGAAAAAAATCAAGCCAGGCGACCATGCGCAGCGTCGTGGATTTTCTGATTTCGTGTTGGAACACCATCAAATTAATGCGGATTTTTCAAAGCAAATCATTTTTTCAGGTGGGGCACATTTTCAACTCGACAGATACGTAAATAAGCAAAACCGTCGGATCTGGGATGCTGAAAATCCTCGTGTGATACTCAAATAACCAATACATCCACCACAAGTAACCGTTTGGTGTGCATTTTGGGCTGGTGCCGTATTTCTTTGGAACTACGCTAACTGTTAATGGTGTGCGGTATTGCGAAATGTTATCGGAGTTTTTGTGGGCCTCATTAAATGTAATTGATGTGGAGGACGGACATAGTCCAGTCAAATTGCACTTTTACAAAACAAAATTGTTAACTGAATGAACGCAGTCGGAAATGGTAAAGGGGCGTATAATAAACGTAAAAAAAAAATGCGTGAGCAGTGGTGTTTCCGTTTTGGCGTGGGGGATGAATGAAGTGGGGAATTTTTTAAGATTGCGATTTCCAACGAAAGTTGACGTCGGAGAGAAAAGTGCACAATAGAAAAGTTGTAGATCATCAAAAAATCTACAACTTCTATATCAATGATTTTTTCACATAACCTCAAAATCTCCAAGTAAAATGCGAGCAAGTGCTTTTTGCGTCTTTTATGTTTCATTTTCACCAAAATAATTTTATTTGACGATTTTGGTGAAATTATACCTTTTTGTATCTGAAATATGAACAAATTTTTCAGATAAAAAAATAAATAGGCTTTCGAGATAATCGCGTTTTTCGGTCCGACAAAATGGAATTTGTCCTTTAGAAAATTATCGTACAGACTTCCTTCGGGTATCAAATTGTTCGTTTTAAATTTTACTTTCTTATAAAATAAAAATAAAAAATAGTCCAAATTTAAAAACATGCTCAAAAAATCAAAAAAATCAAAAAATCAATGCTGAAAAAATCAAAAAATGACTTTTGCAATGATCAATTTTTTACTAAATGTAAATCATTTGTTCAAATTTTTAATAATTATTAAAAACTAATTACATCATTTAATTCTACGGTAAAAAATATAAAAATGAATTAATAAAAGAATTATCAAAAGAATTCAGATTTGCAGGATTTCGAACGAAGCAAGCAAAGGAAGATGCAGATTCTTTAATTATTCATACAGCAATAGAAATTGTCAAACGACATAGTTATAAATATAGCAACATTAGTAGCCGAGTATACAAAAAAGGTCGTTGTTGTTGGTCAAGACATCGATCTTTTAGTCATATTGATTCAATTACATTTTACAGATACAGAAATGTACTTTTTAAAGCCGGATTCAGGCAATGTAAGCGATTCTATACATTCATCGAACAGTTTGATACATGAAGATTGCCGTTCTATGATTAGATTTTTACACTATTTTCTTGTCTGCGATACAATATCTGCTTCTGCTAGCAAACAACAATTATCTCTGAAAGAATTAAGATTCCAACAGTATATGACATCAACTGCAAAGTTAACATTCAAACTGGACAAATTGCTGTTGGTGCGGCTACAGAACACTCTTATAGAGTATACTACCAGCTTCAAACGTGTCTTGGAAACAAAACGACACCAACAAAAATGGGACTAGAAAGAAGTTTTTGTCGATAATTTGAAAATTCTCATGGCACGTTTTTCTGAGGGTTTTCTCATACCTAAAGAATTATTAAAAATAATTTCGTGTAGCTGTGAAACAAATTGGGAAGGCATGGTAATTGTCGAAAGCATGGGCTTCGATGTACTGATTTATGTAGAAAATGTCATGGTTCGGACAATTGTTCGAATGTTGAAAAAATTTCAGAACATTTCGATAAATCGCAAGATAATTCTGCAATGGAGTAACCTGGCCTTTCCTTGATTGCAAAAAATCAATTATTTGAATGAATGAATTATCCTCAGGTTATTTTGAAGAAGGAGAAAATGAAACCACAAACAGAAGCGATATTGAAGGAAGAAAAGATCAAATTACAAATGTCTTTAAAAACCTAGTAAATGTAGTTTTATCAATTTATTAATTGCTAATGTCAATATAAAATAAAGTTTTTTATCAAGTAACGAAACTAAGGATCTTTTGTATTTTTTCCATTAAATTGAATGATGTAATTAGTTTTTAACAATTATTTAAAAATTTCAACAAATGATTAATATTTAGTAAAAAATTGATCGTTGCGAGAGTCATTTTTTGATTTTTTCAATTTTTGAGCATGTTTTTAAATTGGGACTATTTTTTTTTTATTTTATAAGAAAGTACAACTCAAAACGAAAATTTTGAGACCCGAAAGAAGTCTATACGATAATTTTTTGAATGACAAATTTTATTTGAAAAATATTTTGTCGTGCCGAAAAACACGATTATCTCGGAAGCCTCTTAATTTTTTAGCTAAAAAAATTTACGCATATTTCAGACACAAAAACGTATACTTTCACAAAGCTTCATCAAAATAAAATTATTTTGGTGAAAATGAAAAATAAAAAACGCAAAACGCGGTTTTTCGCATTTTACTCGGAAATTTTGAGGTTATGTGAAAAAATCATTAATACAAAAGTTGTAAATTTTTTTATGATCTACAAATTTTCAATTGTGCATTTTTCTCTCCGACGTCAACTTTCGCCGGAAATCGCAATCATAAAAAATTCCCCCCTTTTTCATCCCCCTCGCCAAAACGGAAACGCTTACGTATTTATTTTTTTACGTTTATTATACACCCCTTTACCATTTCCAACTGCGTTCATCCTGTTAACAATTTTTTTTCGTCTCAAAATATGCTAATTCGACTGGACTATCATGTTTTTCCAACAAGATGGTGCGACCTGCCACCCAGCAAGTGAAACAATGGTGTTACTGCAGACCAAGTTTCCATTTTTCGATTTGGTGATCAACATTGGCCACCAAGATCGTGCGATCTAACACCGATGGATTTTTTTCTTTGGGGCTATGTGAAGGAAAAGGTGTATGCGAACAAGCCTGAAAAACTTTAAGATGTTCAGTTGAACATCTTAAAGAGGCAATATCGCGCGTTATTCGTGAAATACAGCCACATTTATGCGAAAACGTTATTCAAAATTTCAACAAAAGAACAAACAACCCTATGCCAAAGCTTTCGTGGTGGACATTCACCTGATGTTATATTTCACGTTTAATCGGAACTGCTTTTCTTTATGTTGAAATAAAAATGTATGCTTAATTCAAAAAATAAATGTTTTTCTTTAAAATTTAATTCGGCGCTCTTATTGGGACACCCTTTACAATAAATCAGAACACGAATTTCCTTATCACCCTAACAGTTTGCGAATATTGAAGAAAATCAATATGATGAAATCCAAAAGAACAAATTCCTTGAAACGATAAAAAAGCCGTACCAAAAAACCAAAATTGTTGTTTTATTATTCCTCCAGCGAAAATCATAAACACATGATTGTTTATGTGCTTGCAGCAAGATAAGAATAAGGGAGCAAACATACGATCTACATTTAGTTTGAAATTGAATAAATCAAGACTTTCGCTTGAATGAAAATCAATTATGAAATGCAATCTTTATAACTTGCATGTATCTCAATGAGATATGTATTTGAACATCTAGCGACTTTGGTGAATGACGAATGAATGTTTGAATATATTTGGCGTTAAATCTTCAATGGGTTATAATGGCATAAAAAACACTACCTTGTAAATTGTCGTACTATTTTGTGAAACCCATTCGAAACATTACGACCCAAAACTGATAGAAAAACCCTTCTGTATCTTAATTCCTAATAATTGTGAAAAGTCAAGGCAAGAAACATTTCGCATGACAACAATTAGTCATTGGTAAATTTCTCAATTATTATCTCTTTAACGTTCAATCCCTATCTAATTTTTTCATTCAGAATTACCCCGAATCATCGGAATCGTCAGAAAATTAGTTATCCATCTTCTCTTCCAACCTTAAATATTTATGGACGTCTTTGTTAACCTATTCCTTTATATTACAATAAGCACATTCATCGTTTTCACTATGTGTTTGTCCCTTCATTTAGGGCACACAAAATTAACTTTTACAGGCATTTTATAAACTGTGCAACTGACGTGATAATAATAAGCTCAAGTGAAAATTATTATTGAATTATTGAGTTATTATTATTATTATTGAAATGAAAATTATTGAATTATTTCAAATGCGAACGTAGCCGTCCTTGCCGTACAGAGACCTTAACACTTGTGTCGAAACTGTCAAGTGTCAAGGCGTAATTCGACTGAGGCAACATTTAAGCAACATGTGGTATGCGGCAATGACGCATACTACATTAGACTTTCAATTGAAGGAACATAAAGCAACATGTAGAATGCATCTTTGCCGCATGCTACTTGTTACTGGTTGTCGCAAGCCTCACACATCATCGTTCGATAAGATTCACCGTGTCGAATTGTGTTGCCATTATCCAATAGATTGCAGATCGGTGCGGCCTGTATCTTTCGACGTGGAGTGGAATATTGAAAAAACTACATTATTTATTGAAAATTATCATAATTCTCCGGAATTATGGAATAATAAAATTGGTGAATATAAAGATAATAGATTATAGAATGACAAATTATTGGAACTGTCAAAAAAATATCAATGTAGTGTGAGTGAATTAAAGAAGATCAAGAATTTGCGTTCAGCTTTTTATCGTGAAAAAAAACAACAAGCAAAAGAGTGGTGCGTCCCCAGGCAAAAAAGGAAAATGGTTTGCATTTGAGCTACTGACAAGTAAACCTTACGAAGTCGAAACTCCCGATTTTGATGATTTTTGGTATATAAGTACTTCATTCTATTCTAAGGGATGCGTGTTTTGTCATTCGTGCCCATACGCAAGTTTAAGGGAGAAAATGGGTGTTGAAGTTACCCCTGTAAAATCAGTTTTTGGGCAATATCTCTAGAACGGTTCAATATTTTTTGATGATTCAAAAATTGAAAGATAGACATTTGTGGGGGATACAACGTAGTAGAAACCAATTGTCAATATCTTGTTGGGGGTGGAAATGATAGGCACTTATGTGCCGTTTTTTACGGTTTTTTGCAATTTCACACCCCATGGTAAAACATACCAATATGAAATTTTTTGTAGTGGTAGAAAATTACAAAATAAAAGTTACCTGTTCGAAGGTTTTTCATTATTTTTAATTGTTACCCCATAAATAATTTTTAAGTGTTGTAACGTTAAGGGTGAATTTTGGCTATGTATATTATTTTTTGAAATCGCATTTATGTGGGTTTTGAAGGCATTTGAAGAACCTTTCAAATGATATATGAATGACTACCCCAAAACTACCCCTTAATGAATTATGCTAATATAAATTTATGAAAAAATATTTTATTACTATTAGTGATTCTAACCATAGTAATTATTTTATTTTGTTTGTATTATTTATATAATGATCCAGTTTTTTATTTTAATTACTATTTTTATCAATGACAACCCCTTCTGAATTAATATAATATAAATTTATCGAAAAATATTCTATTATTCTATTTACAATGATTCTAGAAATTCCCTACATTTTATATATTTGCATATACGTAACAACTTGCTTATGGTCGGTAGTTGTTACAATAATGATAGATTTGGAAGAAATGTTCATTGAAAAAATTTGGCTTGCACTATCCGCAGGTTACATTAACAATCGTCACATGTACGACTTGTATGATAGGCTTTGAATGAAATATCTGTAGAAAAATCTGGTCTTTCATTCGGAAATCCACTCCGGTATCACGCATATTTGAATAATTCTGTATATATTGGGGTAGAAAACTGATTATGGACCAATAATTGTAGTTTAATTATGTTATCCCTTAAGTGAAGATTGCAATCATATCGCCATATAGCGAAAGCCATAAGCGTCTAGAAGGTTGAATAAGTCCAGTAAACCTCTTTGGTAAATTTATAATTTGGACAGTTCTGGACTATTTCATACAAGTCTTCTGCTTTCTGCCCACCCCATGCATCTAATATCAAAACAGATTTTGTGTTGGTGTTTGGGATGAACTCATTGGTAAAGCACTCTTCAAATAGTTTTTTCGTCAATTTACCGGATGTTGTTGCCATGATGTATCATAATTCAGAAGAGGTTGTAATTGGTAAAAATTGTAATTAAAATAAAAAATTGGATCATTATATAAATAATACAAACAAAATAAAATAATTACTATGAGCAGATTCACTAATAGTGATAAAATATTTTTTCATTAATTTATATTAGCATAATTCATTAAGGGGTAGTTTGGGGTACCAATTCATATATCATTTGAAAGGTCCTTCAAATGCCTTCAAAACCCACATAGATTTGATTTCAAAAAATTATATACATAGCCAAAATTCACCCCTAACGTTACAACACTTAAGAATTTTTTATGGGGTGACAATTAAAAATAATGGAAAACCCTCGAACGGGTAACTTTTATTTTGTAATTTTCTACTATTATAAAAAATTTCGTATTGGTATGTTTTACCATGGGGTGTAAAATTGCAAAAAACCGTAAAAAACGGCACATAAGTGCCTGTCATTTCCACCCCGAACAAGATATTGACAATTGGTTTCTACCACGTTGTAGCCCCCACAAATGTCTATCTTTCAGTTTTTGAATCATCAAAAAATATTGAACCGTTCTAGAGATATTACACAGAAACTGGTTTTGCAGGGGTAACTTCAACCCCCATTTTCTCCCTTAAACTTGCGTATGGGCACGAATGACGAAACACGCATCGCTTAGAATAGAATGAAGTACTTATATACCAAAAATCATCAAAATCGGGAGTTTCGACTTCGTAAGGTTTACTTGTGAGTTTTTTACAAGGCGTCGATCAAACTCGACCAACAACATCAACGACTACTGACGAGGAAAACACTGTGGTGAGTTGGTTTTAATAAAATTGTAACATTAAAATGTTCCCTTTCCATAACTAATGTTTCCGTTTTTGTTCGGAACTCAGATTTTTCTTCCTTTAGGGAGAAATTGGGTGCTACTAATTGCTTGGGTACCATTTACGTCACCATCTGACGTTGCTAGAAGAGCGATATGTCGTTATATCGGAATGTTTCAGGTGTTCATCTATTTACCTTACCGTTCCGTTTCTTTTCTCTTACCGCTATAGATGGATGTTTGGACATCGTGGTATGATCGACTTGTTGTTCTTCATTTTCCGGATAATATTCCGGATTAGGTCCTAAATCTAACGAATTTAGGCCTGTTCTATTGGTTGCGGGCTGACGTTTTCGTTGTCCTTGCAACCAATCTGAATCCTTGAATTTCCTTGAGCCATGTAAGCTTCTTGAGGGTGTGCTATAACAACCTTCACGCTGTCTCTGCTGCAGTGTCCTGTACCTTTATCCTGTCTTTTCTTTATTGTTTCTACTTCTTTCAGCAGTAGACCTTCAGAGGTAGGGATGCAACCCCGCTTAATGGAGTTTCCCTTTTCCTTCCTTCCCTCTTAAGCTCTGGGCTCCCGAAACTGAAGGTCTCTCTCTACCCTTTTCCTTTCCTTTTTATTTTGTACGTAGCTGGGGATCAACGGTACCATTTTATTATCGTAAGTTTGATTTCATTTGGTCAACTTACTTTCCAATTTTCTGTTTTCGACCATCTTTCGCTGTTTGGGGATGTTTTGTTTTTTTTTTAATTGAGGTGACAACGATTTTTGAACCACCTGATAATTGTCGGTATTACAGTGCCCTGCTTTTTTTTCATTTCCGGTACTCGGTTAGCCAAAACGGCGTGGTTTATTGTGTTTATTCTATTTTCGCCCTTAATTACTAGTACCAGCGGCGTTTATGAACACGGTGTCTTTTTGAGCTGTGCGCAATCACGTTTTCGGAAAACATGTTTTCAGTACCCCGATTTTGTAGCGTTCACTTCCCTTTTCAACGTTAAATTGGTCAGACGTTAGTTCAAGTTTCATTTTTTTTTTTTTCAATTTAATCATTGGGAATTTACCGTACCGATTCCTTTTTGGAATATTTTCGATATCGTTAAATACCCTGGAGAAAGGGGTATTTTTAGAGACCTGGAATATCCGGAGTTTTTGCTTGCACAAGCATCGTTTTGGCGTTATTCATCCAGTACGGGTACTATCGCTCATCCAGTGGCGTAATTGGCTGCATTCACCGTAACTGGGCGTTTCCTTCGTCGTTCCTAATACCGTGCATCGCACTCATCCAGTGGCGTGGATTGCTACATCATCGTACCGTGCCATCGAAAACGAAAAGTTTTATCTTTATTTAATTTTTCTATTAACGTACTTTTGCATACGTCTTACGAGACTGTTTTGTGGATTTTCTATGTAAATTGCGTGTCTCTAAGATCATTATCCGTTCATTCATATAATTGGTATTAGTTTGAACGTTTCGTTGATTAACTATTATTATATTTTCTCTTTAGTTTAAATTTTTGCAAATTCTTTGTAAAATTTGTCCAGTCACACAGGATTTATCTAAGGTATGTGACCTTGTATCGCGTATCTCCTGTGTGATTGATAATCAAAGAACCTTGTAGTAAATTTTAAAAATCATTTTCATTAATTTTATAAATTATCTAAATTTAACACGAGTTCGAACTCCCTTAGCATAATAAGAACTACCACATTATTAGAGTGGTATATTTCACTTCCATTTGTTTTTTTGTTAATAATTAAATTGTTTGATTTCAAATTTTTGTTGTTTATCAGAATCCCATTCCACGATTGTGGGATTCTTTAACTTTTATAAATCGTGGTGGCGCCCTTTAACAGCTATTTTTAAAACCCAAAAGAACCCCCAACGAACCCATCCATCGCTCCTGGATACTGAGCAACGGGAGAACACAAAGTGTTGGCTATAAAATTTTTAAATTGTTCATAGACACTGAAATTTTCGTTTGATATTTTTGAAACTACATTTACAGATTTTTTCAACATCTTAAACTTAAGCATAAAGATCCTGCCAAGGCAAACGTCCTTCATCTGACGTAAAATATCTCATAAATTCCTTTCTTACTTCTTTCGCTTCAAAAGTTGACCTCCGTACTCTATGTTGCAAATCCTGCATACCAGTGTCGCCTTGAATAGCTGCCCTCCATGATCCGGGAATAATACTTCCATCTTGTGTTTGTGTTTCAATGTCAAAAGTTCCCTGAGGAGAGTACAGTGGTCGCGATGTTTTACTAATTCTCAAAAAATTATGAAGATAAATGCTTGCTGTTGTAATGATTTCAGCGTTGTCCACATTTAGCATTAGTGGTTTCCTAAAGACACGAAATACAGATGCCATCAACCCAAATGTATTTTCCACCATTCTGCGAGCGCGAGAGTGTCTATAATTGTATACCCTTTCACAAGAGCCTTTGTCATGATGGCCACTAAAAGGTTTCATAATGTGTTCCTATAGAGTGAACGCATCATCCGTTAATATGACATACGGCGATAGCTTATTGCTACCAGGGAGTGACTCTGCGGGCGGTAACGCTATATTATTCTTTGCCAACTTTTTATAAAATTTTGTTTCTGGAAAAACACCTCCATCTGAAATTCTACCTTGACAACCAATCTCAGCATATATAAAATTATAGTCAGCGTCTGCAATAGCCATCAAAACAATGCTGAAAGTTCCTTTGTAACTAAAGAACATACTGCCACTGTTTTTTCGTGTTTGATGATATGTTTTCCATCACAAGCTCCAATACAGTGTGAATAATTCCACAAAACTTCAAATTTTCTGGCTATTTTTCGCTATCCGTCTTCAGTGCTTGGGATCTAGAAAAAATAAAACTCATTTCAACCGACCCACTTAATTTGACTTATGTTTTTACAGGAAGATGATTCAGTGTCAGACACACAAGATATTGAAACAGATCCGAATTTGACGTCCAACAGTCAGGAATGTACAAGTCGTGGAAAAGAAACACAAATATTTATGGCCCGTAAGAACAAAAAAGGGAGAAATAAACGTTGTAAATCTCCTTCAAATCGCGAGGAAGAGGCGTACAATATTCTGAAAAGTACATGCCAGAGGAATGAATGTTCAACGTATAGAAACCATGTCGCTAATGAACTGCGAAGTCTAAAATCTAGAGCGCGAACAATCGCAAAACATTTAATAAATAACATATTATTTGAAGCCAGTATGGGCAAGTACGATGGCGAAGATATGTCGAATAATACCCGTACTTCTACGCCTCTTGACAGCTATGGAAGTAGTTGTAGCGGACCGCCCTCCGTGGCATGCATTTCTACACACCAGTCGATTTCTGCTCCTAGTAATAGTTATTTACAGCTGTCCAGCGGCATTACCAACGAACCCCAAAAAGAATTTTCAGATTTAATTTCCGAATTTCAAGTTAGGAACCCATTACCAGTCATTATAATACGTATTTGTGAGTGAACAATAAAGTATGTAACATAATAATAATTTTACTTACCTTAACAAAATCACGTAGAACACCGATCAAAGCTCTGCATACCTCTGGAATAATTCGTGAAATACTTGGTTCAGATATCCGGAATAAATTCATAAGTGAGGGATAGCTATCTCCAGTAGCTAAATATCGTAATGTAACTAACTAATAACCTTACACGAGCTGATATTGCATCACGAAAGTTCGCACCAGATTTCTTTATAATCAGCGATACCTTTACTAACAAGTATTCAAAATCTTCTACGCTCAATAGCGCAAAATCTCGAAATAGAGCCTTATAGTCAGCAACCTATTTATTGTAAAGTTCGGTTCGAGCTTCTTGACTACCAACGTATAATTCTCTTCTCCATCTTCTTGGATTTTTTCTTCTTTTTCTACCATTCAAAGCTATTACCAAATATGCAGCCGCCGCGACTCTTTATAAAGACATGATGCCATAAACTGATGTTGGCTCAGTGGAATTAACTGAGACGCACACCACAAATATAGACGATAAAGAGCATGCGATACTGGGCAACAAGTTTCTCATGCAACATTATTGAAAGTCTGCGACATAGTCAAAGATCTTCAATACTAAACGATAGGTAGCAAGATACTTGTGGTTTAGTGTTACCTCAATCGAATTGGGCCTTCAGACGTACGGGTATATAGATTAGACGTCATGTTTTCGTTCTGTTGGTTTTGATCATACGACGAGACAAGCTCACTCATTTGTTCGGTATTTTGATAATAATTATTTTGCATGGGGCAGTAAAGGTGAGTTAAAAATGTTTAATAACCGATATGCAAAATATAATATAACTGTTATCTATTCTAGAAATGGAGAGTTCCCGTTCAAGCGACTCTGATAGTGATGAAAGAGATCATAAACTTGCTCAGAGAGAAAAAATAAAGCAAAAGAAGCAGACGTGTTACCACAAGTTTCGGTTTAAGCTGTGGATTCAACAAAGCAAGATCGGTGAATCACATTTTTTCTGTAGTATTTGCGATAAAGATGATGTATGTAGGAGCTCTGAGATTCTATAACATTTTAAATCACAGAAACATAGCAAAAAAGCAAAAACAATTAAAGCTAATAAAACGATAATGGAAATAACTGTCCAGTTCAACAGTGTAAATTAAAAAACTAAAGCTAATGAGGTTAAAATTTCAAATTTTATTGTTGAACATAACATTGCAATCAGTACTGTTGATCATTTAATGTTATTAATTAAAAATTTACATTTAGAACCAGAAGTGATTAGTAAAATGTCATGCAATCGTACCAAATATACTAGTATTTTTACAAAAGTGACCGGACTTCATAATGAAGAAAATATTATACAAATAATTTCAAAAGAGAAGTTTTCACTTATAATTGATGAGTCGACAGATCGTTCTGCAATAGAACATCTAGCCCTAGTAGTTTGATATTTTTATGACCTTGAAGTTCATGATAGTTTTTTAACATTAATCCCAGCTCCTGAAGCAAACGCACAAACATTGTATAATTTAATTTTAATTATTTTAATGATAAAAGAATTCCTTATAAGGAAAATCTGATAGGTTTTGCTGCTGATGGAGCTAGAGTGATGATGGGCAGAAAACACTCTGTAGCTCAACTTTTGAAGCATGATGTACCAAATATTTTTATTTTCAAATGTGTGTGCCACTCTTTGGCTCTTTGCGCATCAGCAGCAACTACTAAAATACCAGATAAAGTTGAAGCACTTGTGAAAAACCTATATAGTCATATGCAATATAGTTTCAAAAGATTAAACGAATTTAGAGTTTCAAATTTTTACAGAAACAAATCCACACAAAATGCTCTATGCTTTTGACAACCGCTGGCTCTCATTAGAGTCTGCCATAAACCGAGTTCTTGAGCAATGGAATGCCCTAAATTTGTACTTCACATCTCAGTATTTAGAGAAACATGACTGTTTAGTGGAAAATTTGTATAATGAATTGAATGATTTAGTAAACAAAATGTATTTAAATTTTTTGAGCTTTGTTCTTCCCATATTTACACGTTTAAATGCAGAATTTCAGTCAGAAATTTCACAAGCCTACTCAACATTGTTAGGTTTTTATATAAAAGGTAATTACTTAAATGTCACTGAACTGATTTCTGTTCAGTACAGAAATCCTCACAACTTTCTGAATATTGAAGAAGTTTACCTACGTCCAAAAGTAGGAATCCTTTTATTAGACGATGCTTTATCTTCTGACGAATAACATAATATTAGAATAAATTGCCTTGATTTTTACATTGAGGCTGCACATCAACTTTGTCAACTTTGCCACACAGTAGTGCATCTGTAGAGCGCATATTCTCCCAAATTAATTTAAACAAAACAAAAATTCGTAACAGGCTTTCAACGAAAGTACTGTGCGGAATTTTACACACGAAACATTTTATTGGGAAAAATGATTGCTTTAACGTTAATGTGCAACCAGTATTGGGAAAACATAATCTTCAAATGCACAATTGAATCTACAGTTTTTTGTGTATGTACCAATGCTTATTTTGTTATACATTTTTTACAGGTATTATTTATTTTATTTGGAATATAATATGTTTATAAAAGTTTATTTGTTTTTGTTGAATCATGTAACCATTCACATATATTCTAAGATAGAGTTTTCTTTTTCTGTTATATGTATTTAAATGCATAATAAAAAAATTATATTCATGATTTTTTTGCTTTTAATGTGTTAACTATGAGTCACGGCTGTTGTAAGAACTTGAAAAATTTAAAAGGTATTTTTCTTAGTTTTTCCTATTTGGAAAAATTTGAGGATTTTTGAAGAAATTTGCTACACCAAGTTGGGGAAATATATGATTACAAGGTTGGCAACGTTGGCTCTGTGTGGACACTCACTATCCCGACTTCAGTAGAGTATTGTGGAGCGAAATAGTAGGCTAGTGTACTATCCTACTACTCTACCGATGTAGATTAGGCTTTAATATCGATAATCCCAATATCCCAACATCAGGTACTCAAATAGAAAGAAATAGGAATAATTAATTAATAAATAAACAAATAACAACGGATTAAAATTATAAAACACGCAGTGGAAGATCATTTAAGACATCAAGCTATTTAAAAGATTGTTAATAAATAAAATCTTGTTAAGAGTTATGTAATTTTGTAATTAAATTTTGTAACTTAATAATTTTGTAATTCAATTTTTGGTATAACCTTTTTTTTAAATTAAAAACAGGGTGTCATTGAAATGGGAAAGCTTGATTGCGCCTATACCGTTGATGATATCGAAATGAATCAAACGGCACAGTAAACAGGAGGAAAAAGTGCAGTTTGTAAAATTATTTTCTCATATACAGGCTGTACCATTTTTACAGGGTTACATTCAGGTTAATTTTTTTAAAATAGTAACCCCTGTATATTTTTACATATTTGGATTTGCCTTTCTTTAGGCATTATAAATCCGTTTAGTTTTTCCAAATCGCATTACCCATTTTGAAATAATTCATTATTTTCTATAAAAATATGCGTTTGCAGTAGTTTACTATAAAAATCACAGAATCCTTGATTCTTGTAATATTGACTTGAGATTTGGGCCATAGCTTAAGAATGGTCTGGAGTATCTTTTTGCGGCTGGATCGTCTATTTCCATTGTGGCATCACTTTGCTGTGAGACATTAATTTTGGAAAAGTTTGAAGGTCCATAACTAGATTTTTTCAAATGGCACCCCCTGTATTTAAATTTTATTCATACTTAAGCGTCTCATTTCACATCTTTTTCACCCTTACTGGTTTTTCCCAAAAATTGATTATTTGGAAGATAACTCGGATTTTCTAAACAATGCACACAGATCTCATCGAGATTAACGTAGTGTGCCATGAAAATGAATTAATTTTGACATGTCAACGTCACTGTGACTTTTATTATGTGCTACGTTTTACTTTCCTCGTGAAAATGAAATGGTGGATTTGATTTATGTATTGGGTGAAAATGAGCGGAATCCTTTGCTGCCGATCAGAATATATGCGCAAAGATATCCAGATAGGAGGCATCCAAGAGCAAAAGACTTAGAAAAGTTATGGGAAAGATTTGAGCGAACGGGCAGTGTCCAATATGAAAAACGTATTCGTGGAAAACCTATGACCGAAGGCGAAAATGAACATCTAGTCTTGCAAGGTGTTGTTGAAAACCCACACACAAGTTCCCGGGCCTTGAGCCGAGAACTGCAGATTTCCTAAGACTGAGTCTCCAGAATAACCTGTAAAAATAAATTCCATCCATACCATGGCCAGTTAGTGCAAGGTTTAAATGAAAATGACTTCATCGAGAGGCAAAATTTTTGCTTATGGGACCGAAATATGAAACACATTCGTCAATTCTTTTCAAAAATGATGCATTCACCGCTTGTAATGAGGCATGATCAATACTACTAAAGGCCTTTCTAATTCTTTCTTTCATATTTTCGTTGCTAGTAACTTTATCTTGGTAGATTCGATCGTGTACATAACCCCAAAGAAAAAAATCGAGCTTCGTCAAGTCAGGTGATCTTACAGGCCATGGCACCGGACCTCCTGTGCCAATCCAGCGACTCCCAAATTGTTCATCTAAATATTCCCTTACCATTCGACTATTTTGTGGAGGCGCACCATCATACTGAAACCTTGATGGTGCGCCTGTTGAGATCAAACGGCAAATCATCGAGAGAGGATTGAAATTCGTTTTGGAAAAAGTCACGGTATGTTTGTCCATTTAATGGGCCGTCAAAGAACTGTGGGCCAACAACTCTATGACCCACCATACCTCCCCAAACATTAAGAGACCATCGATGTTGGTGATCAAGTGCCCGAATGAAATGGGGGTTTTGGTTATCATAATAATGACTGTTGTGAATATTGAATTTATCATTTTTCTTGAATGTCGCTTCGTCAGTAAACAAGACGTTATTAAAGAAACTATTCCCTTGCTGTTCCATATTTCGGGGCCATAAACATGCGTTATCAGGTTTCGCGGCGATAATTGGAGCAAGGACCAACAAAGTTTTGTATCTCGATGTAAAAAATAAATTCTGTACCATGTGCGAGAGAAATAAAAAAGAAAATATTGAAAAACCACAAATCTGTTTCAAGAATTGGAACTCTACGTCGACTTCTATGGAAAGTGCGATTATCCTAGAAGGAATCGGCGAATCGTTAAAAATGCATGATTTGCGATACAAAAGAGTAATTGGTGATGGTAATAGTAGTGTCAGAAAGAAACTTCGAGAAAATAATCCATACGGTAGTTCGTTTATAATTGAAAAAATTGAATGCAGAAACAATGTGCTGTGAAACTTGTGCAATAAATTACAAACTTTAACAACAGAATCTGGTGGGCAAACAGAAATGAAAAGATTATTGCATAATAATATTTTTAAAATAGCTGTTTCAATAAGATCGGCAATAAAATACCGAAAAAATGAGGATAGACCTCATAACGAGAAAGTTGCTGCTCTAAAGCGCGATATCTCGAACAGTATCGCACATATATTTGGCGACCACACTTCATGTGCTGGATATTTTTGCAAAAGTGTTGGTACAGTGGAACCATCGTTGGCATTTAATACAATAAAAAGCTGCACATTTTACTCAAAATTGAAATGGTATCTACAAAAGGTTGCAGATCAGTCAACGAGTTTGATATATGACGTGACCGACAACGTTGTTGAGTCATTCAACAATGTAGTAAATAAAATGGTTGGTGAAAAACGGATTAATTTTTCTAAGAAAGGTTCATATGAAGTAAAGATGCTAGAGCGCTGTGATTGATTTCAACTCAAGAGGGATGTTTTTATCAGAAGTTGGCAGCAAAATTAATTGTACTGGCCAAAATACAACAAAGTTTTTGGCACAGCAACAAAATGCACAAGATAACAGAAAAATTTTGAAACCAAAGAGAAAATTTAAACAAACTGCTAATGCTTATGCAGACTATGGACTGTCACAGTTTGATGATGCACCAGACATAGATCCGAATGATCTATGGTTCTGTTGAAGAAATCGAAGAAGCAACAAGAGATAATAAACAGACCTGGAGTAATGAACGATTTGGTAGACTCAAGGAAAGTTCTTTTGGTAGAATTTGCAGGGTGAGGAAAGAAACCAATACCAAAAATTGTGTAGAGTATTTTATATTCAAACTGGACAGCCAAGTCAACCGAGTACGGAAGTATGATGGAAGAGACTGCACGAGAAAAGTTCGAAGAACAAACGAATATGAGAGTACGGAAATGTGGATTGTTTGTTGATAAAAACAAACCATTTCTAGCTGCGACACCTGATGGACTCATTGGTGACGATAGCATAATTGAAATTAAATGTCCATATTCGGCAAGAAACTTGACAATTGAAGAGGCAATACAGAACAAAAATAGTATATTATATACCAAGGGGCTAAAGCGCGTCATTTCGTCCCGAGAGTGGAAGTTTATTGCCCGAGGGACGTAAGTCCCGAGGGCAATAACCACTCGAGGGACGAAAGAAAGCACTTTAGTCCCGAGGTATATACGATATTTTTTGCACTTTCGGAAATGTTTAAAGCAATAAATTTAAAAAATTAAAGATTTGGAAATATCTATTACCATTTTTATTATGGGGTGCTATGCTAATTTACCATAGTTACTGCATTAATAAACAAGATTAATGAAATCGTCATTATAGAAAGGTAAGCAATGTCTGAAAATTTCAATTTAAAAAAGGTATTTTGCCTTCAAAATCAAAAAAATTATACAAACACCAGTATAAAATATTCATAACTTGGTGTCACAAGAAAAAAGCAGAAGTTAATGAAGATTCTCTGTTAATATTTTTTAATGGAAATCAACATCAAAATTTTTAATAAAATTTGACATTTCTTAGACTTTTGTTGTCTTGGAAACATTTATTTATTTTTCATTATATCCCTAGGGATATAATGAAGTACTTTAGTCCCTGTTTTGAGGGACTAAAATCTCACTTTAGTCCCGAAAGTGCAAAAAATTATGTATTGCACCATGGATGAAAACAACAGTTTGCAATTGAAAAAAAAAACCATCCATATACACTGCCCGTCACCTTGTAGTCAAACCGCCCAAAACTCCTATTAATTGTCGAGTGATTGGAAACAAATTTAAAGGATTTATAGGGGGGTTCTCAGAGAACATTTTAGCCAAATTAGGTCCACGTAGCTCATTGGGAAATGAGTGACATCAAATCTAACTTTTGAATATGCAACAATTGGCGAGAGGGTTTTTCACACATTAAAAGTGTTGAATTAATGCGATACATTCGTAACATTTTGGTTTTTGCAATTTGCCGTTAAGACTTCGAAAAAAATTTAAAAAGGTACGATCTGAGCTTGACCGTGAAAAAATTGAAATGCAAAAGTCGCTCGGCTCCCTTTGTCGGTAACAGTAGTTTTGTATCAAGTTTTAAACCAGTGATTCTCAACAGTCGATCTGGTAAATTTTTTTAGTTCGCAAATCGATTTAACGGGCTCAGCGTGAAATATTCCTTATCCACAACATAAAAAAGGTGTCTTTGGTGAAAAATGAAGTGACCTTAATGAATTAATTAATAATTTACATGCTCGGCACTTCCAGGACGTTTGAAAACCACTGGTGTAGTCTCTTAAAACGATCCAATGTTTATTTATTTAAAGAAAAACAAGCCTACAATACGTGACCCTAACAATAAATAATTGTCGACACATGTTTATTTTTTTTCTTCGGGACAAACGAGATAAAGGAATTTAATGAAATAAAAAAGACAGAATTTAGATCTCGTTATTTTTTAACGAAAAATGCATTTCCAATGTCCCATCGGTTAAACACAAACGAATATAATTTATGGTTCTAGTAGGTGACGTATCGATGTACACGATTGCTTTTACTAGTAAGTTGATACAAAGTCTAAAAACTGCAATAAAAATAAACAATAGAAAAGAAGAGAAGAATCACCGTAATAATTGCAAACAGATCTTTGTGCTGTTACAGCTATTTCAAACGAAATTTTTACGAGAAATTCTAAACGATCTACTGAACTATCCCCAACATTGTTACTCAGAAGTGTCGATTTGTATCAACTTATCTTGAGTAATGAGTAAGCTTAGGGATCGTGGGCCCGCCATTAGATGCCGTGCGACAATCGTTTGCGTACAGCATAGACGTACGTGACTTTCAATTCTGATTGTAATTTCAATTACTGAAACGATAGACAGATTCTTGAACATAATCGTATTTTTTTATGTAATATATACGCTAAATTGTTTATTTACAAAACGTAAATTGAAATTCTCAATATAAAAAATATGAAAGATAATATTATTTATTCAAATAAGAATGTTGATGCCAAAATAAAAATTATTAACACAATGAATATATTAGTTTAAATATTTTATTAATTTAATTAAACTTTATCTGTAAATATTAGACAGCCGGAGTCGTTGGTTCAATCCCAGCTCGTTGACTTAAACTTTTCATATGTTATAGGTACATGTTGTCACTTAATTAATCAATCGATTAGTACTTCTAATTACTATTTATCTGTAAAGTTGAATTTTTCATTGAAAAAATTAATAAACAAATCGAAGAAACGTTACAGTTGATATGCACTAAAAGCAATTTCACAAGATTCGTCAAATCAGCATTTCTTCTAACCCCATTAAACTGACAAACAAAAACAAATATATTGTTTTATCGTTAATGGAAAATATTTGAATTGTTCATTTCTCTGTGATCTATCTATCGCTCAGCTCATATTGTGCAATAGAGGTATATCAGGTGAATACAATGGCTTCTAATTCTAAATCTAACCATTTTTACTGCTCTGCATGTAACATTTCAATAATTAACAAAAAATTCACTATTGCTAGGCATGAAAAAACTACTAAACATCTATCCAAAATTGCTCGCACTCAATCTTCGGTTAGTGAAATATCAAATAATAATTCAACAGATACCTGTCGTAAATTCAAAAAAGATTTATGTCAGGCACTAATCGCCGCGGACATACCTTTTTCTAAATTAAAAAACCCGGTTTTTCGCGAATTTTTAGAAAAATATACCAATTGCAAAGTGCCTGACGAGTCTACATTAAGACAGTCATATATGCCAGCAATTTACAATGAAACGATACAGAAAACTCGAAAACAACTTGAAAATAAATTCATATGGGTGGGTGTAGATGAAACTACGGACACCAAAGGGCGAAATGTTGGGAACGTCGTTGTAGGCAAATTGGATGGCAGTTTTGGCAAACCATACTTAGTTTCGTCGAAAATTCTTTCCAAAACAAACGCGAATGAAATCAAAAACTTAGTTACGGATAGCTTAAATTTTATTATTTCAGACAAAGATAAGGTTTTGATGTTAATGTCGGATAACGCCGCGTATATGTTGAAAGCCGGTCGAATTTTAATTTCAAAATTTCCTAATATGTTCCATTTAACTTGTTTGGCTCACGCGTTGCACAGGATTTGCGAGTTTGTCAGGGATGAGTTTCGGTTAGTTGATAATTTAATTGGCGATGTCAAAAAAATTTTTTTAAAAGCACCGAGTCGTGTTCAATTGTATAAAGATAAATGCCCAAATTTACCTTTACCACCACAACCCGTTTTAACAAGATGGGGTCCGTGGATTCGCGCCGCGAGCTTTTATTGCATTAATTTCAATCAAATAAAAAACGTAGTTTCACATTTGGATAAAAACGCGAACAGTATTGTTTCTTATAAATTGCTGTTCGAAAACTCTCATTTATTCGAACAATTACAATTAATTCACGATAATTTTGGACACGTTCTCGACGCGATTACTTTTTCGGAAAACCAGGATATTGAAATTTCTGAAACATTCGAAAAATTTGATTGCATTATTAGTAAATTAAGTAATTCATCAATAATTCACGGAGATTTTGCTTCACGGCTTCGTGAAAAAATTTCAAAAATTTTGGCCCGTAATCCTGGTATTGACCGCTTAAGACAAATTATTCGTTCGATAAAAACAAATCCTCAATGTTTTGATAGTAATTTCCGTTATGCTCCGGTTACGAATTGCGATGTTGAGCGGTCTTTTTCGCGACATAAAAGAATATTAACCGACCAAAGATTGAGGTTTTCTTCCACTAATTTAGAAAAATATATTGTCATCAATACTAACATTTCTAATGCATGACACCCTGTTCGTTTCATTTCAAAATTAGTCCGCTTTTTAATGCTTTAATTTGTGCATGTTTCCTATTAACGTTTACCTTTCCTGGTGAGAGTATGTCCGCCTCTCCGTGGTCTCACTAGATATTTCAGCACATGTACATATGTGAAGAAATAACCAAATGGGCATGATCTTCCGTTAATAATATTATTTAATTGTAAATGGCATTAATCAATTAATTAATAGTTAATACTGATTGTGTTATTCCAAATTGTTTATTTTGAAAATTTGGTTGTTTTCTAACGAATTCCAATTAAATTAATACATATTTTTACTTTACTTTGTTGTATTCGTGCAAGTACTTGAACCCACTCGCTCCGCTTATGAAAATCCAGTAAGAGAGGGGCAAAAATCAGCTACAGTGAACCGCTTGTTTACTGTTTGTGACGTCGCCCGTTCATTTCATCAACTACGCTGAATGATTATAGCCATCCAGCAGTAACGAGTAGAGGGGTATTCGAATACGGTATCGAGTTGTTATTGTCGATCGCTAACTTGCAATAGAGTTTGGAGAAGTCACGTGATTGCCCCAAACTCGGGGCAAAATCCCGCTGCTAGGTAATGAGTAAGCTTAGGGATCGTGTTCCCGCCTTTAGATGCCGCGCGACAATCGTCTACGTACAGCATGGACGTACGTGACTTTCAATTCTTTCTGTAATTTCAATTACTAAAACGATAGACCGATTCTCGAACATTGTTGTGTTCGTGCAAGTACTTGAACCCACTCGTTCCGCTTATGAAAATCCAGCAAGAGAGGGGCAACAATCAGCTGCAGTGAACCACTTGTTTATTGTTTATGACGTCGCCCGCGCATTTCATCAACTACGCTGAATGATTATAGCGATCCAACAGTAACGAGTAGAGGGGTTATTCGAATACGGTATCGAGTCGTTATTGTCGATCGCTAACTTGCAATAGAGTTTGGAGAAGTCACGTGTTTGCCCCAAATTCGGGGCGAAATCCCGCTGCTAGGTAATGAGGTAGTAATACGGTAGCTTTATTATTAACCCTTTGCACCCGAACGGCGCCTCTCAGGCGCCATCCTTTTTATTACTGCAACTCGAACTATTTGATTTAGAAGAATTTAATAGATTTAGTCGTAATAAAAATAAATATTTTCAAATTCAAGACGAATATTATTATAATCATTTATATAACAAACTAAAAAAAGATTTAGAAATCTTATCTAAATGGCCAAAGGGCGACGAAATAAATTATAAAAATACTTATCAAAAATATATTGACAACTTTGATGAATATGTTTACCAAGATTGGTATAATTATACAAATAACGATGAGAATTTTATTGGATATTATTTCTCAGATGATAAGGCATGGGATATCAGTAAAAATAATGAAGCAATAATTAAATATTGGTTTTTTGATAACCTAAAAATCATTGACAATCTTCGAAAATCCATAAATAATTCCCATAGATCGACACGTGCAATAGATAAAGACAACATTACATTAAATAAAAATGATGACATTTCAAGTAAGTATAAATTACCAAGTAATTCACTTGCTGCGTCAATTTAAGTGTATTCTTTGAAGTGATAACAACAGGTATGAGCTCAAATCATAATAAAAATCAAACTTATTATGCTAGAATTAACCGAATATTAAGACAATATAATATTTCGTTAAGCGAGCATAAAAGTAATCCATATCTGTTAGCGCGACACGATAGATCATTTCGTGAATACTTATACAGAACATTGGCTCAAAGAGATTATCAAGGGCAAAATTTTACTTATTTCAATAATTATATTACTTTACAAAGTTTACGAGATAATTTAGTATCACTCAACGTTTCACATAATCAAATATACGATGCAGAAAGTAAGTTTTTATTATATTCTAGTTAACTTATTTATTTTTTCTTTTCAGTGTTATATCACAACGAAACCCGTACTCTTAGACAGCAGAACGAAAGTTCAGATAATACGACAACAAATAAAACAAACACTGAAGAACAACCCCAACCTTCAACGTCAACTCACCAAGAAATTACGGATTTTTATCCAACAACGAAGCGACCAGCTTCAGAAACACCGGATCTGAATCCAGCTACGAAAATCAAGGTTGTGGAACAAGCAACAACATCATCAGTTGGAAATTTGGAGCCTATGCAAATAGATTCATCTGAACCAAATCAAGCCAACACAAACGCACCGGTACAAGGAGAGGCAGGAAATATCAAACGACAAAAACAACAAGGAAAAATCTTCGGTTTACTAAAAGTGAGTACTATAATTAATTCTATAATGGATCGAACAAATAATTTTAAAATTAATCAGTACACTAAATATTACATTTTTGTTTTTAATACGTCAGTACTTGCTAATAATTTACTTGATGTGATAGAGATTGTCTATCCATCAGCTAAGACAACAATCCATAAGATTTTACTTAATGAAATTTGCGAAATATATCGCAACAAAGCTTGTAATGAAGCATTTACTGTAATAATTACTTTTCCGTTTAACATAAGGTTCAGTACCTTATATGAAAAATTAGGGACTTCTGTAAGAAGTCCTGATTGTATTTTTAAATTTCATTTACCAATCGTTTCCAAACTTGAATCTATTGACGACATTGACGATACCGATAAAATTGAACCAATCATCATACATTTATTGAAAACAATGTTAGATTCAGAACTTTTTGGTTTTTCTTGGAAAACCGAAATTGAACGCGAAGAAACTCGTTTGACGTATAACAAACAGTCGGACATGGGTCCGCCAAAAAAACGAGCTCGATTTTAATAATTTATTTTAATATAATTTTAATTCAACTAGGTCATTTAAAAATATACAATGGACTTAGAACCATCTGGCACTGTCGCCGTTAAAAAAAACGGGAACTCTTTCCACCAAGACGGGTACACCTATTACTTTACTTAAACCATTTGAATTAGAACAAAAAACATATGTATTTTATCCACATAACCCTGACAAAAGTAAATATCAATTTGAATCTAATATGGATTATAATGTATTTAGCGATAAAGTTGATTGGATAACATCTAAAAATGATAATGAACCGGATTATTTCAAAAAGTTAACAAAACAATACAATTGTTTCCACACATACAGTTTTGTTATTGCTACAACTATATTATCATTGGATTTGGATAAATTAGATAACGTTTATTGTTTATTTCTTTCATATTTAAGATATATGTTTCATTGTTTATTTTTGAATGATCGAGTGATAGAAGACAACATTGTAAAATTCCTTGGTGTTATTGAAAGATCAGAATTGCGAGGTTATCACTGTCACTTTATACTTTTTTCACACATAGACATCGCAAAACTGAAAATAGATACACTATTGAATTATTTTAATAATTTTGTTTTACTTTTAACTATAACAAACGGAAATCATGTTACTACTCATGATGTAAAAACTATAGCAACGTACCAAAAACTAACTGCAAATTGAAAATAAAACAGTGGCTTAATTTTCTTTCTTTAGAGGATCGAATGTCAAGGAGTTTTTCTTAAGTAAACAAATACGATAACATGAACACCCATTAAGATAAGAATAGAACAACTGAGAGGCGAATAACTGGTCACATTTACGATCGATGTACGAGAAACTCGTTTTTCAATTTTTTTCGGAATACAGTGTCAGAAAACCGAAAAAAAACAGCTTTCCGAGAATCCCAAGTCATCTTGAGTCCATTTATGTAAAAAAGTAATTGGCGAAAATGTTGAGATTTTCAACAAAAATCCCTTTTTTTCATGTTTCCCAACGAGCTATAGGGTCCAACTTTCACTGAAATGTACACTAAAGACTCCCCTATAAATCCTCAAAATTTGTTTCCAATCACTCGACAATTAATAGGAGTTTTGGGCGATTTGACTACAAGGTGGCGGGCACTGTATGTATCAAATACAAGGACAGCTGCATATAACACAACGAAATCTGTGCTATTTCGTTGTTTGAACTACTAAAGATATTCAATACCAAATTGTCACTCGAGACGATAGTTTTTGGAAGAACGAGATGGAGAATATTTTGGAGAAATTTTTCTTCGAAGCTTTGTTGCCAGAATTTATTGAACGTAGACATACCTGCCAAGCGTAGTCTATAAGAGATTTACAGATGAAGGATCTGTAAATTTGCATAATGGTATCATACAAACAAATAATGTTGTAATGTTGCCATAGCAGCAAATAATTTTATTAAAAATTCGTTTTCTTAAAGTGTCGTTAACGAGCGAAAACGATATGAATCATACACAAACATATACAAAAAACTTATAACAAAAAAACAAGATGAGCTGCGCAAGTATTTCCAAATAAAAATAAATAAATAAAAATTCATAAATAAACAATGAAAAGATTAGGGGCTCTTGTGAGATTAAAAAAAAGCATTAAAAATGTATGATTCCTGTCAGTATTCGTAAGGCAAGATTGAGTAAAAGCGTACAGTAGCTAAACTGGTCGCATGACTGCTTTCTTATTTGATTAAAAATATATAATAAGCTGCAAATTAATTATTATTTTTGTTTCAAACAAAACAATATGAAATATTCCATAAAAATTTAAAAATAGTCAAAAATAAATTATTACTTATAATATTTATGTGTAAGTAATATAGATTAAAGAAATATTTCTATAATTAAAAAAAATTTGAAAGGGGCCGAATCTCAGAACCGGCCTAATAACTTCCCCGACACATTCCGGATAATTAATCATGAATTAGAATAGTATATTAAAAACAAGTGTCAGAAGTCGACAATTAATGCACAAGTCCACGTTTTAAAAAAAAAATCAACTTACTAACTCATAGTTACTTTTCTTTTCCTTATACCTCCAAGTTTACTCCATTTCCCAATATCTCATCTTACTTTGCATTTATCCTATTTTGACCATTTCCTTTATTTGAAATTTAAGAACTTAAAGTTTAGATCGATTTCATGTAAATTGCAGAATAAAAGGAAATGCTCATAATAAAGAAATATTATAGAAACTAATTTTTAATTTTTTTTATTAGCAAACTCCTTGAACAATAAAATTTGACTTTAAAACAAAAATTATGGAACTTCAAAAAGAAAATTTGTTGTTAAAAAATGAAAATTCAGCATTTTTAAATGAAAATCGTGATCTAAAAATGGCGGCTGATAAAAAAAATGAAAATATTTTAAACAAATATTTTAGCCCAGGTCAAATTAAAAGAATTCTCAACCCAGATAAGAAGTTTTTAAAATGGAATTCCACAGACATAGCGTCAACTATGTCGTTAAGAGCTGTAAGTCCGAAAACTTACCGCTATTTACGAGCTATTGGTCATCCATTGCCGGCTGTAACAACACTAAGACAGTGGGCTCTGAAATTAGACATCTCTCAAGGTGTATTGACAGATGTTCTAAAATTAATACAATAAAAATCGAAAACTTTTACTGACAAAGAGCGTATCACTGCATTATGTTTTGATGAAATATTTATATCCAATAGAATATATATTGACACAAAACTTCAACAAGTTTTAGGTCCCCACAGAACTTGTCAGGTGGTTTTTGCTCAGTAGAAGCAACCAATTTATTATAATTTTGATCAACCTATGATAAGAAGCATTTTGTTAGATATTATATCGAAATTGTTTAAAAGTGGTTTTATCGCAGTTTCTGTTACTTGTGACACGGGAAGCAAGAATCAGTCATTGTGGTCCCAGTTAAATATTAATGAAGATAATTGTTCTTTCACCCATCCAGAAAATGATAGTTGTAAAATATTTTCCTTTGCGGAGACACCGCATTTATTGAAATTAATCAGAAATCATTTTATTGATGAAGGATTTAAAATCGGTGAAAAAATGGTTAGTAAATCTTTGACCGAAAAAGTTATGCATTGTGCGAATGATGATTTGAAAATGATGCATAAGTTATCTCGATATCATCTAGAAGTTCGGGGATCAGAACGACAAAAAAGTACGTCCCACTTCTCAGTTGTTTTCCAATACAACAGCAACAACTATTGCATGGTATGGTGACCGGGGCTTTCTTGATGGTTTCAACTGGAAAGGAACGAGTCAAATTTTCAAATTAATCAATGATTGGTTTGACATTTTTAATTCTAAAATCAAATACAGTGCTCATCCTGGAGTAAATGCTTTTGGTGTTAGCCTGTCTGTGCAGGCAGAAATATTATCTCAAATGATAAATTTGATGAAAAATGTTGTTGGTAAACACATAAAAATGATACCTTTCCAAAAAGGAATTATTATAAATAATAATTCCTTGATAAACTTGTTGGATTATCTTCGAAATTGATTATATTATTATGATATTGATTATATTATTACATATAATATAAAATTAATATAATTATAAAATTAATCAAGACGTTATAGAATTTTTTTTTTTCATATATTCGTGCAATGGGTGCCACAAATGATCATCCATCTCCAATTGATTTTAAATATAGATTAAGATAGTATATTTTGGGCAAAAATTCTTCTGCTGTTTTTACAGCATGTAAAAATACAGAAGAACATTTTGATGAACAATGTCTGTTAAAACCACTAAATGATTTAGAAAAAGAGACTTGTATGTCGTATGGTTTGTTAAAAACATTCCAAACAGATATTCAATAAATTCCATGTGATGAAGATATTAAAGAACGGAATCTTCAATAACATAATTTTATAAATATTGATACAGATGAATCTGGGGCAGAAGTTGATTTAAATAGTGTGATCGTCAACCCAGAACTGGAAGAATTGTTGAATAATTTCGAGGAGTTTTCGTTCTCTAATACCATGTATGAGGAAGCATTAAAATATTTAGCAGGCCATGTTGCTTACAGATTCCATACTAAATATCCAGAATATAACTTTGGAATCAAAACTTTTCATCTAGATTTGAATAACACACCAGACTGGATTATGTGTTTATCCAGGGGTCACTTAATGTACCCAAGTTCGTTTTTGATCAAGATGACTAAAACTTTAAATCAAGTTTTTATTTCGTTACATAACTATTCTCTTTCAAATGAGAATAAAATATTTGATTGAGTAGTCGATGCAACTTTGGTACAATTGCCTAATATTACAATACCTAGAGAGGTTCTTCTGCGCCTTGCAAGAACTCGTACATATGTATATTAGATTACGAGAATTAAATAAAACAATTAGTACTAAAAATTGTCAAAGAAAATTATCTAAAAAATGAACAAAATCTTACACTTATTTATTGCTTTTTCTTTAATAATCGTTGTTCTCAAACAGAATAAAAACAGAGTAAACACTTTTTTTTTTTTAATTTTGTTGTGGTAATTTTGATAATTATGTGGTAATAACATATTCGAAAGTTTCAAGTTTTTGAAAAATTACTTTATTAAAAAAAAAAAACTCCATACAAACAGTCTTCAATAGGTTATGTTGACATGGCATTACGACCAAGATGACGTCAAATTGTGCGAGACAGATGGAGAATCATGCGCGCTGTTCCATCATATAATATTCACACCACGCTTTCAACACACACCGTATTAAATTTTATTCAGGGGGTGGGCACTTCAAGGGTTGACCTTGACTCAAACGAGAAGTTTCAGAACTTCTCACCAGGTAGCCCTCGAATCGCTTTTAGCATGATTGTGTTTGAAGTTACAACATTTGTGCTTGTAAGAATTTATGTGAAAAAAATTTAAATAAATCAAGCAATCATATTATTCAAACTTGAAAAAGTCGGTTGAAAGTGAAAAACTTTGGTGAATTCTAATTATTAGATTCTAATTCAGATTGATTGTATTAGTTTATCGCGTATTGAAAAATATAAAATCTTTAGATAAGTATGTTTTTTTATTAATTAATAAAAACCAAGCGAATTTAATTTACTTTATAAACAATTTCAAAATGTCGAGTTATTGAAATGTTCGGTTCTGGGGTGTGACGATCAAAATTCTCACAGACATCGATTTCCAAATCCATCTAAATGTCCTGATCGTTTTAAAAAATGGATTTTGCTATGTGGAGATAAACAATTATTATCGAAAGATCCCGATTTAGTGTATCGCTCCAACAGAGTTTGTCACAAACATTTTAAAATTGAAGATAGGACTACAAATATGTACATTCCGTCGTTGTTTTTACCAACATCACTTTCATCTAATGGTAAGAATAATATGGAAATAGTAAATGCATCATTATTTAACACCATACATAAATTGATTATAATAATATTAATATTAATAATGGCAGTAATAATAGAATTATTATCATTGTCATTATTGTATTACAAATTCCTATAGCCCTAAAAGTAAAAACAGGTTTCTATTTCATATTCTAATTTTATATCAAGTTGCAGCTTACAGATGTTTCCATTTTTTGGTTGTAGGTAGTTAATAAAAAATAAGTAAGTTAAGTTTTTGTTTTTTTTTTTTTTTAGAACCAAGTGCTGATATTTTGAGTATTCCTTCAACATCCCAAGATCCTATAATTACAAGAAACAATCCTATACCTGTTCCCGCAAAAGACGACCAGGGTCATAAAACTATTATAAGCTTGAAAAAGAAAATTAATAAAATTAATAAAATAAAAACTCAAAATCAAATCCCATATATTAATTATAAAAATATTTGGATTATACGTATTTCGGGTTTAAATACCCATTATCAGATCCTATATATATTAAAAACCAAATTATTAACACTAGATTGCCTAAGCAAGTCATTTTGACTGCTTTTGAATTTCAATTAAAAAAATAATTTAAATAATGACACAGATTCTTATAATTTTGTGACTTTTTCTACAACATATGAATGGATTAATTAATCATTGTTGTTCCCCCCCCCCTCCTTCACTTCCGGTATATAAATGTGTGTTATACCTATATTGCCGAAAAGCAGTCATTTTGACTACTTGGAAAAGACCAGTTCGGCTCTGGATTAGAATAACATGATAACATACAAGTTCATGATAAATTGTCGATTTCGACATATACTTGATGAGTTGCAGTTGTTCAATAACTAAAGTTATTGATATTGTTATCACTGAGTGTATGATCTCTCTGTAAACGGTACGCCGGCACAGGTGTCGACTTTGGTCAGGCCTGCTTTACGCACTGTTAGTCGTTCTAACACGTTGTTCGGTTGATTTCTTTCGCGCCTAAAGTTCATAAAAGAAATGTCCAACAGAGGAGAACTATTAGAAAAGCTAAGACAGATAGGTGAAGAGTGTTCAGACATAGAATCAAATGCAGCAAGATGGGAACTATCATCTGAAGATGAACCAGATCATATTCAAAGTGAGACATTTGATGCTGAAGAGAGCGATCAAGGGGCGATCACCAACGATGAAAATGAAGATGCCATCAATGTGCCCAGGAAAAGGCGTAGGGTGCTAATTAGTTCAGATGAAGAAACTGAAAATACCTCTCAAGCGACCGAAACAGCTGCAGATGGTACTGTGTGGTCGAAATTTGACGAAGGCGGTTTTCCCGGAAGGCTACCATCTACGTGTATTTTCAAGGGTGTGACAGGGCCAACAGGCTACGCAAGAAGAAACGTTATGGCAAATAATCTTGTCAGTGCATTCTCGTTGATAATAAATGATTATATTATCAAGCATATAAAAAAGTGCACAGAAGAAGAAGCCCGCCGAATTTTAGATTACGATTGGACAACTACACTGCCGGAAATACGTGCATTTATCGGCATTTTATATGCTCATGGAGCCTACGAGGCAAAAAATTTGAAACTAAGTTATTTATGGTCAGTCAAGTGGGGTCCCGAATTTTTCAGAAAAACTATGTCCCGAGATAAGTTCAAGCAAATTCTACGATTTATTCGTTTTGACAAACGGACTGAAAGAAGTACACGCATTCGAACAAATAAATTTGCCTTAGTTTCTTAAATATGGGACAAGTTTATTGAAAACAGTCAAGCTTGCTATCAACCAGGGCAAAACATAACAGTCGACGAACAATTATTTCCCACAAAAGCTAGGTGCAAGTTTATTCAATATATGCCTAATAAACCGAATAAATTTGGCATCAAATTCTGGCTTCCATCAGACGTTACAAGCAAGTACGTGTTGAATGGTTTTGCTTACTTGGGGAAAGATGAACAACGACCATCGTCAATGCTTTTAAGCGAATATGTTGTTCTGAAACTTGTCGAACCATATACAGGCTGTGGAAGAAATGTCACGACCGACAACTTTTTTACGAGCATGTCACTAGCGACGAAATTATTGCCCAAAAAAACTACATTAGTTGGAACTATTAGAGGAAATAAAAGGGAATTGCCCAAAGCAGCCAAACAATCGAAGGACAACATGCCTCGTTTTTCCACTCTCCTATATAGATCAGAAAATTGTGTCCTTACAATATATAAAAGCAAACCGAACAAAAGAGTGGCTGTTCTAAGTTCCAGGCATAAATTTGTTAAAATTGATAAAAGTAATAGAAAAATGCTACCAGATTCTATTCAGTTTGATAATAAAACAAAATTTGGAGTTGATATGGCAGATCAAATGGCCAGACAATATACGGTGAAGTCTGGTTCTCGTAGATGGCCCCGCCAAATATTTTTTAACATTTTAGATTTGGCTGCAATAAATGCATGGATCCTTTATAAAGAAGTAACCGGAATTCCAATAGAACGTAAACAGTTCCTGTTTCAATTAGCAGAACAGCTTTCCGCCGATTACACAACTGAAAGAGAGAAACATTCATCACAACAGGAAGACCCACAAGTATCAACTGCAACATCTTCAAATACAACAGATTCTACCAAACGAAAAATTTGTCAAATACGACTTTGCCACAATAACAAAACAAATAATATTTGTCAAAAATGTAAAAAGTATGTTTGCGGAAAGTGTACATCCAAAAAGATTTGTAGTTTCATTTGCTTAAAATGTCCAGATAATATATAAATTATTTTTTTCGAACTGAAGTACTTTTTTTTATTGTTAATACTGTTCAATAACTTGTTATATGACTGTAAGTGATATAAAATATATTAAAAATTACTGTTAAACAAATTTCTTTGCGCATTAGTTATTTCTTCACAATGCAGTCATTTTGACTGCTTTCAGGCAATATAGGTATATGCTAAGCTCCCGTCTTTCTAGTGTTAACTTCAACATATATAGGATCTGATGATGGGTATTTAAACCCGAAATACGTATAATCCAAATATTTTTATAATTAATATATGGGATTTGATTTTGAGTTTTTATTTTATTAATTTTGTTAAATATTACCCTATATTTGAGATGGATTCATGGTTTAAAAATATAAGAAAATTAATGCCTTAAAACTGCGTCATAGATTATGTAAGAAAACTCATCGTTACAATAAAAATGATCTAATTGACCGTGCTTTGGAGCCTTTAAATAACTCTGTGTCATCTTTTGTGAAACCACAAATTCGGTTGGCGAACGTTCATCCGAAAGGAAGAAGATACAATTTATATGATAACATAATGGGACTATTTTTTTATAAACAGAGTAAAAAGGCATATAATTTACTTTCTTTACCATCGAGGAAAACACTCAATACTCTTTTAAACAGAATACCAATTCTTCCTGGGATAAATGAAACTCTGTTTGACAATATAAAAGCAAGAGTGAAACATTTAACACCTAACAATAAATTGTGTGTTTTGCTTTTCGATGAGGTTTCGCTTGAACTACATATTAAATTAAACGTACATAGATAGAAATGAGTCGGGGATTTCCAAGTTTATTTTGAGTCGGGGATTTCCAAGTTTATTTATTTATTGTTTTGCTTAATCCTTTTACTGTTATTGCCGGACGAAACTCATTTTTGAAAATTACAATTTTCCAGGTATACGAATGAATTCACCAGATTCCAAGTTTATTTATTTTTTTCCTTATCTGTCAAATTATTTATTGCTTAATTGCTTAATCCTTCCACTGTTATTGCCGGACGAAACTCATTTTTGAAAATTACAAGTTTATCTATTTCCCTAATTGTCGAATTGAATACCGACCGACTGATAAATGGAATGATTCATTTCAATTTTAACCCTTAACGAACGAATGCCGCCGTACTCGCAACATTATAAATATCCTAAAAAAATCGAATGCCGCCATACATGCGGCATGACGTAATATTTCAGTAATTATGTTAGGTTCGGCTTTTATTATTTAATTATTATTATTTATTTATTCAATAAGTTTGTTATCGTCAGTTTTGGAGCACTATCTGTTAGAAGAAAGAGAGACGGAGTCGTGCGTACATGCGTGCAATTTTTATTTTTTCTATCCACAATTTAAGCCTTATAAAATATGGCAAAGAAAAGGAGTGTTGAAGAACCAAGTACCAGTAGAAACCTGGAATTTTCTAGTAGCGAAGATAAATTTTATGTGTTTGAATAAGAAAATTGGAGAAATGCAGTAGATGAAAATGAAAATGATTATTACGATAGTTCTGATAGTGACTTACTTCCTTAAAAAAAACGTGTTATGCCTATTACGGACAGTGATGAAAATAATTACGACAGTTCTGATAGCGACTTACTTCCTAAAAAAAACGTGTTATGCCTATTACAGATAGTGATACTGATGATGAACTCAGCCAGAACGAAAATATAAACGTTACTGAACGAGATGATATTTTTCAACAAATAAAATTTACGGTATCTCCAAAAGTTACAGAGTCACAAATTTCTCCTAATATTGTTGAGCCTATTGATATATTCAAGTTGTATTTTACAGATGAATTAGTTGATAATATAATAAAAGAAACTAATAATTATGCAAATAGCAAAATAAGTGCAGAGATTGACAAAGCGATCAATTAGGAATAATTGGAAAGATGTAGAAAAAAAAAAAGAATTTTGTGCTTTTCTTTCTGTAATTTTCAATATGGGCACAATGCCGTTAGAAAATAAATTTGAATATTGGTCAACAAGCAATATTAGTAGAATTCCATTCTATTCGGATACATTTACAAGGAATCGTTTCAATCAGATATTTTGGATGCTGCACTTGAAGAAAATTCCGCCAGGGTATCCATCTTTGAAGACGCGAATTCAAAGAGCTAGTCATTTTTTGGAATACATAGATTCCAAGTTTTCAGAGCACTTTATACCAGAACAATGTATTTCGGTAGATGAAGCAGTAGTTCAGTTTAAGGGCAAAATTGGTTTCATTACCTATAATCCCATAAAACCAACTAAATGAGGTATAAGAATTTATGTTTTAGCTGATTCAAAATCTGGATATGTTTATTCTATTCTGCCGTACTATGGTTCTATAACAACGGAAAATCTTCCAAATCCGGAACTACCAATAACTACCAGAATACCGTTATATTTATATCAAAAATTATTAGAAAAAATTATATCAGCAGAAGGATATCATATGTTCACAGATCGGTATTATACAAGTTTATCTTTAGCTACCGAATTATTAAAACTGAAATGCCATCTTACAGGCACGATAAAACCAAACCGAAAAGGATTACCTCAAGGAATTAAAAAACCGAAATTTACAATAAAAAATAGAATTGCTCTGAGAAAACGTAACACGTTAGTGTTAGCATGGAAATACAAGAAGGTTATCACCATGCTGAGAAAACGTAACACGTTAGTGTTAGCATGGAAATACAAGAGGGTTATCACCATGTCGATTACTTGGGATACAGCAAAAATTACCCAAGTAAATAGAAAAATACGTGGTGGTGAAACAGTATCGATTGACAAGCCAGATATTGCAATAAACTACACTAAATCTATGGGGGGAGTTGACCGCGCAGACCATTATGCAGTGTCATATTGTTTCCTAAGAAAATCTTTAAAATGGTGGAGAAAGATGTTCTTCTAGGGATTGGAAATTTGCTGCGTCAATTCATACATAATATATCGACAACAAAGACAACGGATGAATTTGAAACCAGTTTCGCATTTGAAATTTAGAAAAATATTGATTGAACAATTAAGGAGTGACTTTAGAACACCAGCAGTCGAACTTACAAACAGAAGACAGGTTGGACGGAAAATTTCATGTTATTCGTACAGGTACAAAAAAAGACTGCGCTGTTTGCTCGGATAGAAAAACACCGGGAGGAATGCGGGAAACACGTAATTATTACGATACTTGTACTAAAAAACCTGGTATTCACATAGGAGACTGTTGGGAGAAGTACCACACTCAAAAAAAATATAAATAATTTTGTATAAATACCTTGTAAATCTATAAAAAATAAATTTATAAACGTGTTCAAATCTATACATTACATAAAAGCATTTATTCGTTTATTTCAACTCCCATTATTTTTCTGAAATTTTCATTTCAGTATCCTTTTGTATGGACATATCTGTTCATATACTACATATTATTACTGAAAGTTTCTGTAAAATCCAATAAAGCAATATTATTTATGCACCTTTTCCCGCTCTGGAAATAAAGCACTTCATTTCTTAAAAATCCGTCGACCTGCTGGTCGTCGTTCTAGAAAAATGCGCTCGTTCGTTAAGGGTTAAATATTTCTGGTAATTTAAAAACTAAGTTTGAAATATATGATATTTCTTTTAAATTATTGTTGGCAGATTCTTCAGAATTTAGTTGCTTGCAATGTTCCCAAATGATACACGTGACTTATATTATTCAATTACATTAAATTACAGTAAGCACACTTTCATTATCCACGCCCAGAAATATTTGGCCCGATTGCATGGACAACCGAAATTTTTTTTGCCCACATTAGATTAGTTTTATTATACAAAGAATTTCGTTATACCAACAAATAATGTATCAATATTAACAGAGAAAATCGCCAAAATTGCGTTCAATATGTTGAAACATATTTTTTAATCTACTATAATAAAAAATATAATATGATATAATAATAATAATATAACAAATCTCTTCGGGCATCATAAAATGAAAATTTGTTTGCTGTATCGGATATTATTATATTAACTATATTCAAAATTGCGGAGACATTACTCAAATAAAAAGATTCTTGATATAATTGGAATTTTGTTACATAAAATCCGTGCTCGAACAAATTCGAATCTAATCTCTCATTATTTAATTTTCTTGCAATTTTTATTATATCCTGTACTCGAAAAAGCTAACGATCTACGGCAATGATTACTTTATTTAGAATTTTAGAGCAACACTTCGTTCGGGAAATTCATATACAACAATTGTGTTCAGTTTTTTACCATTGAATACTTTCTGTATCAGATTAAAAATTGATCTATTAATTTAACGACAAGGAACCTGACGAGAAAGAATCCTTACTATTTTTCGGCAAATATAATTACTGAGATTCAGTTCATAATTCTGCGATCAAATGTGCATGAATAGTAATTAGTAAGTTAAATCAGTTAATTGCAATCAACGAAACACAATTACTACAGAAATTGGATGCAGGTTCGAAACTTACCCGAAAATGTGGGATCACTAACAGAAGCGAAAAAGATGATGTCCCAGCAAGTGGCACTTGGCAAATGATTCGAAATTTCTGTCAAAATTTGGAAATTTTGGGAGATAGGGAGAAGTCTGCAATTCCAAAATATCTATAAAGAACCGACGATTCCCTGAACGTAAATGCATTGGAATTTGTTAATCTCTTTCTCTTTCCCATGTCTTTCTTTCGTCTGCCAGTACCAACGGAATTGCAGCAAAATTAGAGAGGTTACCAGCCTTACACTAAAAGAGCCTCTCCAATTCTTTCTTTCCTTCTGGTACATTACTGGTCTTTCTTTCGTCCATTAACACCAACGGAATTGCAGAAAAATCAGGGAAGTTGCCACCCCTACACTAAGAAACCCTCCCCACTTCTTTCTTGTCCTACTATATAAATGCTGGATTCTAGCGCTCTTTACTTAATTAGCTTCAAATTCTAGTAGCCCAAGAAAGAAGTGATTTACAAGTAAAAGTGCAAGTAAAAGTGGTTGTGGAAAAAGTGACATTTTATTTCTAAGGTAAGCGTTTGAATCTTTATTAACATAACAAACAGAAATCGCACTTTAATTCGTGACTTCCATCACGTGATTTCTTGTTTGCTTAAATTCGAACGTATTCCATTGAGATTATCTTTTTTCCAATATCATCATTTGCAGATGAGTCCCCGAAATTCCAAGTAAAATAGCCGTAGCCGAGTCAGCAGCCGCATCGCTCAAAGCAGCAGCAGCAGCAACCTGACTGTGGCTCTCGGGTTTGATGGGTACCCGAATGCGCCTGTGCCACCAACACAATTGGCAGCAGTGCGAGAACATTTGTTCAAGAATTTTTTTTTAATTAATCCAACAATAAAGGTAGAAAGAACTTTCCTCAGGGGGGCGCTCCTCAAATTGTTAGTGATTATAGATAGCGAATCGTGATCGACGATAAAGAACAAGAAACTGTTGTATAAGTTGACCACGATTCGCACCAAAGTTGCGATTCGGAATAAGGTGGCTGTAAGAATATTCGCTGAAGTCTATTTGACGTATTTTCTTTTAACATCGGTAGACAAGCCACGGAGGAGGACAGCCGCAGCAATTGGGGCAGCGGCTATCCGAAATGCACATCGATGAGCCGCTGTCCCAACAGGTGAACAAACTTGAAGAACAGCTGGCGCAGCTCAAAAAGCAGCTGCAAGATGAGGTATTTTGATGCTTTTATTATTTTACTTTGCACTACTTTTTTAACAATTTTCAGAACACTGAAGATCAATAGAGCCATCAACCATTTTTATCATTATTAATATTATTTATATCATTTTTTACGTAATTTTTTTTATTTTTATTATTATTACTATTATTATCATTATTGTTATTATTATTAATATCAATGTGATGGCACAACTGGGAAATATTCCTACTTGTTTCTGTAAACACTTTTTGTGGTAATTGTGTACTTTATGGGCTTTTGCTAATACTCACTCGATTGTTATGAAATTTCACATATAGGTACAAAATCACTCATAGAATCCATTTCTGCCTGCGCCTAATCGAAATTTTGTCTCTAAAGCCGTTAAAAAGGACCTTTTATCCTGACTAATCACAACGCGTAGAATCTCCGTTTGACATATAAATAAATATAAATAATAATTTCAAATTGTGTTCCATAAATGTTGTTCTTGGAGGTTGAGGGACATTGGCATGGCCCTTTTGGCACGTTTCAAGAATATAATGGTCAGTTGATGACTCATATATACAGTGGCGAACAAAAGTATGGAAACATTTTTAAACTATTCGTATTTTTGCAAAAATAAAGTTTGAAAAGTGCGAAATAGGCATAAAAACAGATGTAACAAATAAAGTTACTTTTCAGAATCATAACCCTTTTATTTTAGAGCTATTCATAAGTGTTTTCATAAAAAAAAAAAAAAAAATCCGATATAGTTTTTTATTCTTGAACAAAAGTATGGAAACACTTCAAATTTTCGTAAAACATGGAGTGCGCATGTATTTTGTTTCTTTTAAAATGTCAATCTTAATTGTCATTGTAATAATTAAACACCAAAATGCCGAAAGTTCCGTATTTTTCTCATCAAATTAAAGAAAAAATCGTTGAAATGTATAGAGGTGGCATGAAACAAATAACAATTGCCAAAAACTTGAATTTATACCGTGGAACAGTATCCAAAATTGTGAAGAAGTTTTTAAATAATGGAAATGTTGATACGGTTGCTAAAACAGGACGACCTAAAAAAACAACGGTTAGAATGGACAAACGAATTGCAAGAATGTCCAAAAAAGATCCTAGAAAAAGTGCAAGTGACATAAAAAAAAAGTTACAAATAGATGATCCGTGGCTATCATTGTCCGATATGACAATAAGACGACGGTTAATTGCAGCTAATCTTGATGGTAGATGTGCGGTTAAAAAACCTCTCCTTAGAAAGCGTCATAGACAGGCCAGACTGAAATTTGCACAAGATCATAAGGATTGGACAACAAAACAAAGGTCATTAGTGGTATTTAGTGATGAAAGTAAGTTCAACTTATTTGGAAGTGATGGTGTTGGATATGTACGACGACCAATGGGCCAAAGATACGATCCCAAATATTTTATTCCTACTGTAAAGCACGGAGGAGGCAACATTATGGTATGGGGTTGTTTCAGACGTGCTGGTGTGGGACCCATCGCAAAAATTGATGGTGTAATGAATTCCCAGGGGTATGTTTCTGTGTTAGAAAATAGCCTCTTACCATTTGAAGAGGATCAGTTGCCTTTAAGGTGGTGTTTCCAACAAGACAATGACCCGAAACATACCTCAAAGTTGGCAAAAGCGTGGTTTCGGGACAATAAAATTCCTGTAATGGATTGGCCATCCCAATCTCCGGATTTAAATCCGATTGAAAATCTTTGGTATCACCTAGAGAAACAAATCCGGAAAGACCAAGTCAAAAATAAAGCCCATTTATGGGAAATTATACAAAAAGAATGGCAAAATATTTCTTCCGAATATTGCGCCAAATTAATTGATTCGATAAGAAATCGCTGTTTAGCTGTTATAGCTTCAAAAGGTTATCCTACCAAATATTAACCGAAATATAGTATAACTTGATATTTAAAGTGTTCCATTAGTTATAAATTGATGTTAATGGTGAATGTTTCCATACTTTTGTTCATAAAAAAGAAATATTTTAATAAAGAAAATTATATTTTTTAATAAAGTATCTAATCATTTGGCTCAAAACAGCACAGACGTAATACTTTTAACTTATTTCATATGTTACATTAGTAAAAAAGAAAAACTTTCGAATTTTACCAGATTTTTGTAGAAAAAATGAAATTTTAGAAAATGTTTCCATACTTTTGTTCGCCACTGTGGCTCCTATTAGAAGCAAACATAATTTCAGAATATTAAAATCCAATAAACACCGAATAACAAATGCAATGAGAAGACAGAAAAAACCGTTGAAATTATTGTTATTTATAAAAATTTCCAAGAGAAATAATATATTTTCAACACTTGTCAGCAGTTTAGAATATTGGTTCAAAAAAAAGCGAACAGAATCTATTGCTAGATACAATTTCTTTCTTTTTCTTTTTTCTCCTCCTGTCCCGTAAAAAATACATTTTCATATTTTCTCGTCACTGTCACTTTAGATTTCGAATCGAAAAGATGGCCCTTTTAGAGAACTGTTTTTATAATACGTGCGATTTTTGTAGCTATACGTCGCAAGAATACTTCGATATAATTAGGGAGGGCGATTTCCGGGGAACAATTAATTTTCTCGCGGCTCATAAAGCGATCGTTTGTCACGTTAATTGTCCAACGTGTAATTCATTAATTGAAATTTCGGAATCGGGTCTTTTTCGGTGTCAAAAATCATATTATGATTCAGTTAGTCGTCGTCGTAGAAAATGTGCATTTAAATTAACCGCGTTCGCGAATACATTTTTTTCCGGTTCCCATCTATCATCGAGTAAAATTTTGGATCTCGTGTCGTTGTATTTAAGACGGAGTCCGCCGCGTACGGAATATTTAGAAAAAGAATTACAATTAAGTCACAGAATAATTATTGATTGGTGTAATTTTATTCGGGAAGTATTCGTCGCGTGGGCTTTAAAACGAAGCGGTAAAATCGGCGGTCCGGGTAAAGTCGTCGAAATTGATGAAGCAAAAATCGGGAAACGAAAATTTAATCATGGCCGAATTGTAGACGGTGTTTGGATTTTTGGGGGAGTTGAAAAGGGGAATAAATCTAATTTCTTTTTTGTCGCGGTTCCAGATCGTACAGAAGAAACTTTAATTCGAATTATACGGGAAAATATATTACCGAGAACTGAAATTCACAGTGATTGTTGGCGCGCGTATCAAAATTTAAATAACTACGCGTTTAATCATTTGACAGTAAATCATTCCGCAAATTTCGTTGATCCAATTTCGGGTGCACATACGCAAAATATTGAAAGGAAATGGAGGGATTTAAGGGGCGCGGTACCACGTTATGGGAGAAAATTGGATCATTATGAGGGATATTTGGCCGAATTTATGTTCATGTCAACATTCACAAACGAAAATGATCGGTTGCATAATTTTTTTAATAGCCGCGTCGGATTTATATGGGAGCTCGTTAGAACACGTAGTTTAAAATCGGCGTATTTTTACTAACATTTTAAAACAATTAACATTAATCCCAACCCTATCCTTTCCCGGTGGGGATGTGCTCGCCTCTACGTGGTCCCACTAGTCTTATTTGTTGTTGTTAAAACAGCAAATATAACAAAACGGGCACTAATCCATTGTTTTAATATCAAATATCCTCCAAAACAAAAAAGAAGTTACCAGTGGCATTAATGTTACAGTTATATGCATTTTTTATTTCATGTAAGTTGAAAATAGTTAATTTTGTATTGAAATTTGTGTATAAAATACCATCAAAAATTTCTAGGGTGTCCTCAATGAAACTGAGTTCGAGTCTGGATGGTGCGTGTTGGGTTACCTACCTCGAATCGAGGTCAATGGATCGCACAACTGTCAACGCTGTCTGTCAAATGTCAAACTCACGCGGCAACGCCGTCAACTATATGTCAAACGGAAATTCTACGCGCTGTGATTGGTCAGGATAAAAGGTCCTTTTTAACGGCTTTAGAGACAAAATTTAGATTAGACGCAGGCAGAAATGGATTCTATGAGTGATTTTGTACCTATATGTGAAATTTCATAACAATCGAGTGAGTATTAGCAAAAGCCCATAAAGTACACAATTACCCTTTTAGTTTGACCCAACTCACTTTTTTCAATCCACCTGGAAGAGGGCCTAGGGGGCTGAATTTTTTGCTCAGCTTTGCTGGTGGGCCCCTTAATATACCCACAAAATTTTATCTATTTCGCACCTATAGAAAACTTGGAACCCAAGAGCCCTACTCTTACCGAAAATTTTTATAAGTTAAGGGCTGGGTCACAACTCGGAAAGAATGTAGAAGAATTCGTCATTTTAAAAGATAGAGAGCTGAATGTCACAAAAAATCAAGTTTTGAAAATTCGAGGATTTTTTTTTAATTATAAGAAATTCGTTAGCGTTAAACGTAATTGTTTTGAATCAGGTCTTTTTTAGATTGTACGCGAATCATTGTAGTTTATAATCATGCTACTGCTGCCAGAAAATTTGGTCGCTTAAAGAAAAATGTGCTTTGTTGATGATTTATTTTATGCAAAAATTTATAGTGAATTTGAACCTTTAATCCAGACAACCCACAATACATTATATTGCATTATGCTTTGCAGAAATATCATACAAGTTTATTAAGCGTTCCAACTATACGAGTTTGAAACTAGTCAGAAACTAAACTTTAGTTTCTGACTAGACATGCACACTAAAAAAGGACATAAAACAATCCGAAACTTTAAGCTCGAACAAACCTATTATCTATGATTTTATTGTTAAGATCGCTGGAAAGTCATAGAATAAAGTTTCATGTACATTTACGCATGGATTAATAAATAATATTTGACGTAATAACTCTAGAAAAAAACTTAAAAAAAAATTCACTTACCTTTATGTTCCGCTCGAGACAGCAAGATTTTTGTTCACTGGTTTCACCTTCTCTTTAGCAGAATGACGGTGACCAAAATGGAAGAGGCCTAGGGAGCTGACTGTTGTTTTCACCATTTCTACTGAACTCCTTATTACACCCACAAAACTTTATTTATTCACAGTTCAAGAGCCCTACTTTTACCGAAATTAAAGGTAAAGGGAATTCGGCAAACAAACCAATAAGTAAACACACGAATACCACACAAAAATACCACGAAAATAACAAAACAACTGTTCGTGTAGCTCGATTGTATCAACGTATATTAATGGCCGCGATAGACGCCATCCCCACCAGTGAGAACGTTTACCGATCTCAATGTTGCCGTATCTACAAGAATTTCTCGAAACTAGATAATTTTTAAATATTAACAAAGTAATACTTGCTTAGAAATTACAATTATTATTAAATGCTTTGAATATAATTTAGATTTTTTTTGTTTATTTATAGGTAGCAAATTATATTCCAGTTTGTATTTAAGAAAATTAAAACTTTCCATGAATTTATAATTTGTAAATCATGTGGCAGCATGGCATAACTGAACTTCATGCTTTTCGTTTCTGATCGATTATTTCGAAAATATCAACACAACTCACAACGAAATCTGGATTTTTTACCGATATTTATGTGATTATCAATTAAAAAATTAAAATTATATTCAACTACTTACTTCTTCTACCCAGTTGGACAATACCGGAATACTAATAAATAGAGTTAGGATGTACAGTCGCACAATAAAAATTTCAACTGGCAAAACGTACCAGTGACGTAACTGATTTAAAATACAAAATAATCGGCAATTTACTTGTAACATACTAAATATAAAAATAATTTCTATGATTGGTATTCAACAGAATTAGTAAATAAATTTAGAGTTATAAATAATTTACAAATTTGTGAGTAATATTTCATTTATTTTTCGGTGTAAATCATTTGTTGATCAACCTAAACGAACTACAATTAGAGAATCATGGAGGGGAAGCTGAATCTGTCAAAAATTCGCTAAAATCAAACACCTGCGTTTTAGCGATGACGTTGCTAAGTTAAACAAATCATTATAATTGGTCGACTGTTTTTCTAAATTCTGTTGCTATCGATATAGAGCGCCTTGTCTTGTTGTTGCTTGTTGACGGATAAAACAACTGATTCAAAATTGAAACTTATGTGCCGCTCTAGTCAAATTTTTCCAAAATTAGATCCCCTACTGCTCCTTCTAGGGAGCGAAATCCTAACTCTACTAATAAAATTGTCAACATCCCTGTTGCCAAATCTACAACAATTCTGTATAATGAATGGCTAATGAAAACTTTACAGACTATCAACAAAAGAGAAAAACTCACAATTTTATACGTAAGTTGGAAATAATTATCACATTTTAATTGTTAATTGTCAATTAATGTTTGATTTTTTTACTTGAAATTATTAAATTTAACATTCATTTCCCAGATTGCTGATTGCTTCTGCATTTTGAAAAATGCCAATGAAACTTGGAATTTAAGGAGATTTTAATGTCCTTGTTGGTTCGTCATCAATAAAATCAGTGGCGTCCCTAGAATTTCGGCCGCACATACCACTTGTTCCACCTAAAAGTATGTGGTTAATATTGCAACCCCCATTATTTAACAAGCGATTTGAAATACATTTTAAGGATTAATAGGGGATACCTTGGAGATCATTTTACCAAAATCTGAACCTCGTAACTCTTTGGGAAGTTGGTGAAAAACCGCTTTAATCGGAAAATTGCACGATCTCGACCAAACTGAAGCCGCCTATCTCAGAGAAGGAAGCATTATGAAAAGATGCAAGCAAAATAGTTTTTTCATTTTTTCTCGCGAAATCCGGGAAAATAGAAAAAAGTTTTCCGAAATCGATCAGTTTACTACTTTTAAATCGATAACTCGGTGTGTTTTTCCTAAGAAAAAATCCTTGACATTGATATCATAACTATCGAAGTGTACGTGACGTTTTTTATTTACGTATTAATTGTAATAAACGGGAGAATAAAGATACCGAACACGGAATTATCATAACCAATGTTTCCCCTTAGATTTAAAAGTAGTAAACACCTGATAGTAGCTTTCCAATAATGATCGATATCGGAAAGCAATTTTTTTTTGTTTTTGTGTGATTTCGTCAAGAAAAATGAGAAAAAAATATTTTCCACGGATCGTCGTATCACTGTAGATCATTTAATATGAAATTTACAAAGAAGTCAATCGAACATTCTCTGATTAAAGCGGTTTTTCACCAATTTCCCAACGAGCTACGTGGTTCAAATTTTGCTCAAATAATCTCCAAGGAACCCCCTATAAATCCTTAAAATATTTGTCAAATCCCTTGTCAAATAATGAAGGTTGCCTTATAAACTATATGCTTCTACATAGAACAAGTGGTATGTAAGAGACGAACGAAATTGCAAGTCCGCAATTGTAACAACTGTTTTCCTAGAGACACCGTTTTATGTATTTCAACACTAACAATCAATTGGACGTATTCCGTAGAATTTTGTACTTCCTTTCTATGGGTAACGGAAAAAATCAACAATCTACTTTAGTAGAGCGTCCATAATGCTTATTAATTTGCTCAACTACAATTTTGTATCGCTTATAAATAAATAAATAAATATATATATATATATATATATTATATATATATATATATATATATATATATATATTTATATTTTATTAATTTTTCTTGCAGATTCTCTTTTACAGGATTTATTCTTTACAATTTAATTAATTAATATTCACTTGTTTCTTGTAGATTCATAGAAGGTTTGGAAAATGTTTTTCTGCACGGTGAAGAATTGCCCAACAAGTTACTCCAATCGAGGAGTTTCACTGCATTGGTAAGTTCGAATTACAACCATAGTATAGCATTTTTGAAAACCAAGTTTCCAATTATTCTCAAAATATGGGATTTATTTAATAATGAATTAACTATAACAAAGGCTTAAAATCTAAGTCCCATAAAATAAATTACAATAAACTGAATTATATTCCCATCATCAGATCCTATTGTGATAACAATTAATTATTTGGTTTTAATTTTAGCAAGCTCTTATCAAAATTAATATAAAATGATTGAGATAATAACTGTACTTAAAAAATTGATTGATTCTGTTGTATAGAGATGGATCCTATCTCACTGTTAGGTACAGGTAGTAGAGGAATAAATAGGATACAAGGCTGCAAGAAAAAAACCTCGACTCTGATCAGCGATACTTGTAGTGCAACGTTTGAATAAACTATTGACGAAATTTACAAGTAGCTGTTTTATTTTAGAATCAAAGTAAACGGAAATCAAATCAAAGACGAGGCTTTAGATCGAGGCTCGCAACAATTCTATTGAATTTTTGAATGAAAATTTCAGAGTGAGATGTAGATTTCTTTTTAAATTATATTATTTAATTTATTAGCCAAATTGCAACAAGGAGTACTAATAAAAATTACTTTTGCTCTTATTTGTTGGAACAAAATAAGAAAAAGGTGAATTTGAAAATAATTTAAAATCAGGTGGATTCAAACATTCAGTAGTTTAATGTATGTACATATAATTTTTTCATTCATAATAACTAAAACGTTACCTGCATTAGCTTTTGTTAAAATTAAATCATTTTTAGAAAGTCACTGTTTAACTGATGAAACAGAAGGATATAAATTATTTGATGATATATTCTTATCAATATTGTCATTGAAGAAATCTGCAATTTTAGTTAAATTTAAAGGAATATCTTTAGATGGCAATAAATTCAAAATATTTTTAATGGAAGAAATGAATTCAAGATTTTTACTGTTTGTTAATGAAAAATGTAGAGCAAAACCGATTGCTTTAATTAAAAAAAATTGAATTTTATTTACTTCTAGATTTTCATCTGTAATTCAAAATTTTCACAACGATTCCCAAAACAATAAAGTCCCTGTTATGTAGCTTGAAATACTCTTTTGAACAAGTCCAAAACTTGAATTTTCATGAAAAAATGAACGAAAAATATTTGGTCAAAATTCCCACACTTGTACTACAAAATTCTAGTACTGCCCCATAATAATCCACCTATCAAGAAATGCATCGAAAGTTTAAAAAATTGAGATGACTTAACTTTGTTTTAGCCTTTTCAGCAAATTTTACACGAGAAGAAAAATCTAATCAATTTTAATTTAATTACCAATTTCTATTATTTTTTATTAAAAAAATCTAAAAATATAATATTTAGATGTGAATTGTAACAATTAATTGGAAAATTGATTTACTAAGCCTTCTATATTGCAGTAATTTCTTTCAATGGAAAAAATTATTGAAACTGAAAATCTTAAATTGAAAAATCATTATAAATAAATATAGGGAATGCAAATTTCAGATTTTTTCTCTTTCGAACTAAATAAAGAAAAATATGATGTTTCATTTAAAATAAGAAAAATATTACACTTTGAAAAGTGGTTGCAAGAAAAATTGATTTCAACTCTATACTTTTTGGCGTCAAGTACATAGTTTGATCTATCTGAGTTCCAAGTTTGGATTGTCTAGCAACAATATTTTCAAACATGAATTTTTTAATTAACCACAGCAGAATTAAAATTTTCAGAACAAGACAAAATTCCTGTAAAACTATTAACGCTAGACCATATTATCAAACCCTACTTCACCACAGAATCTAAACATGTAATAAAGTGTTAGGATCTACAGATTCGCCATAAGTATTTCAACACGCTCAACCATTGGCGTAGTTGTTTTATAATTCATATTAAATAACTTCATGTATGTTGTAAACTATGGTAGACGAAAAATCATTATTATTTACAAATTATAGTCAGAAATAATAATTCTACTATAGTATATTGAAAAATAAGTTTCAGAAGTCCATAATTCCTGCACGAGACCAAGTTTAAAAAACGAGTGCGGTACCACGAGTTTTTTAATGGTCGAGTGCAGGAATTGACTTCTGAAACGAATTTTTCATACTATTTTTCCTATTTTGCGCCTCTTTGTACCCATTTTTAATAAAAATTGAACCCTTAAAATATAGGGAATTTTATAGAAGTTGGTATTAAATAAAACAAATGAAAGTTCTACTTGACGATATTCAACATTTTATTTGTAAAACGAGTTGATTTTCAATTGTTTAAGTCTCCATATTAATTACGACTTTTAATAAAGTAAAAATGTGTGACGAATTATCGTGTACTCCACCAGAATTACGTGATATTGTTGAAAATGGTATCAATGATTTACTTCCCGGTAAATCAAAAATAAAATATGAACATTGTTATCAAAATTTTCAAGAATGGTGTAAAAATAATTTGAAATAAATAAAAGTTGTTTTCACGTTAATCAAGTGGTCTGCATTTCTGTCAAAGAATGACATTTGAGATAGTCGACAGTGTTAGCAACTTAGAAAAAATAAATTATCCCAGATTTTCCACACTCAAAGTAGTTGGGAAATTTCCATTGCTTCACTACTTTTAGTGTGGAAATGATTTTATTTCCAACGCAAAATAGGAAAAATTATTTTTCAATTTTAACTTATTAAATAAAAAATAATTCCCTTAATTAACATTCAATAAGACAAGTAAATTAATGCAAACATCTAAACAATTTATTAAGATGAAACTTTTACTGTTAAATACATTTTCAATAATTTAGAAAAAGAATTATCAAAATGTCTCGAGACTTCACAGAAAAATACGAAAGAAATGAGACCCTTTGTTTATGTTAACTCGGCAAAATGTTTTATTTCTTATCTTAAAGAAAACATTTAGTTTAATTTATAGCTTTATTTACCTTCAAACATATATCGAATGAAATAGAAATCTATTATTTTCTTTCTTTTAATTAAGCGGAAAATGCTGTAATTGGGTATTTGTCTATTTTTTAGCTTCAATTCATTTTTTTTTTTTTTGGTAACTGCAAGTTCTATGCCATTTTCAATTAATCGACTAACTACGTAAAATTAAATATTAATAATAAAAAATAAAATTAATAATAAATTTAATTTAATTTAATTCATTTAAATGAACCGGTGGAAAATCTAGAATATTTTTAATTTTTTTGTCTCATTTTTATTAATATTTATTCAATTTAAAATATTTTAAATTTCTTTACGTACAAATCATATGTTTATTAACCCAACGAGCTGCTATAAGAGTATTCCGTTGAAATTGATAGTACAATCAAACGCCTGCGTTTTACGAATGACGTCGATCGGTCAGGCGGATCATTTTAAATGGTCTACTGTTTTTCAACATTCTCCTGCTTTCGTTATACAGGGTGATTCATTAGCTCGTTGACAAACTGAGGTTGGAAAGTAGATGGAATTTGAAGAAGAAAGTCTTATATAAACAATGTCCAAATTTTACTCCTTCATTAAGAAAATTCAAGCTCTTTTAGGTAATTAAAGTTACATTATTGATCATAGCGACTATGGAAATACCTACAGAATTATTGGATGTCAAAAATAAGTGAATCTAGATAGGCTTCGTAATTGTCAATATTCATCCAAATGTCACTTTGACTTTGTCATATCGTTGATTTAACTGATCATTAATAAATCGCATTTCATAACGTATTTCGAATATTTATTATAATTTTATACAACTAATGAATTTGATCATAATGAATAATTGTTTTTTTGAGATATTTGCATTAATATGTCAAAGTCAAAGTGACATTTGTATGAATATTGACTTCCAATAATTCTGTAGGTATTTTCATAGTCGCTATGATCAATAATGTAACTTTAATTACCTAAAAGAGCTTGAATTTTCTTAATGAAGGAGTAAAATTTGGACATTGTTTACATAAGACTTTCTTCTTAATATTCCATCTACTTTCCATTCTTAAAGTTTGTCAACGAGCTAATGAATCACCCTGTAGAGCAACTAGTTTTGTTGGCAATGAAAACACTCGATTAAAACAGAAAATAACATTCCGCTCTACTGGAATTTGTCATGAGAGTAGATTTTGGCCGGCACGCTCTACGTTGCCAAATTCTACCTCTACTGATCAACAAGAGGGAGTTTTGACCCCAATCCCCCCCTGTGGCTACGCCACTGGTCGTGGATAAAGTATAGTATACCGTGGTGTTGTTGTGTATTTTCAATTTAGAACGCTCAATGTATTCAACACGTAACTCAATATTTATTTCGATAATTGAACAAATGTAACAATTGAATAATAACTCCAAAAACTGTAGGAAAATCCGAGATGTATGTGTAAGGTGTAACGATGTCACCAACCATTTCTTAACAACGCTTTTCCAGAATATGGTATGTTGCCACTCTTCCCCTTTGCAACGTTGCCGCATATATAACAGGTGTGAATATTATATGGTGGAACAGCGCGCATGATTTTCCATCTCTCTCGTACAATTTGACGTCATCTTGGTAATGTCAACATAACCTATGGAAGACTGTTTATATGATTTTTTTTTAAATAAAATAATAATTTTTCAAAAATTTGAAAATTGTCGAACATTATATTACCACACAATCACCAAATTACCACAACAATTAATTATTATTGGTACTATTAATTTTTATAAGTGAAAACAGTGCAAGAAAATCAACTCGAATTTTCCGCGATAATTCAGGCAATTTTCAAAATATCACAAAAAGGGCTTCGCATTCCCTTTGGCTTTTGTATCAGCTTTCGAATGAGGGATTGATCAATGCTGTAAAATAAAAACTGTGCCCAAATTCTTATATTTTCTCCCAGACATTTTCTTAATTTTCCCGAAAACTAACCATGGAATCGGAAAATTTCTTGAAGATTTGAAAAGAACTTTCTATTTGCTATCTAACACTACAAGAATTTTTGCAAAATAATCAAAATTGGCCAAGTTACAAGAGAAAATACAAGAAATTGTACAAAAATACGAAAAAAACATATTGTTAGATTTTCATCTGTAATTCAAATTTATATCAATATTTTGAAAAACGGAAAGAACCGTTAGAGGCTACAAGAAGTGCTCTTTCCAAAAATCTATCTGCGGTTGCTGTAGTCCTAAGGACAAGCGAGAAATCGCGAGTTAGAAATTCACATTTTCGGTGGATAAAATTATCACAGTTACTCTTCTAACTTAAACGTTATTTTTGACCAAAATGACGTCACGCGCAAAACGGACCAAAATATGACATCTGCGCTGTTCCACCATATAATATTCACACCACGTAGTATACAACTCGCTATAATGTGTACTGTTATTCCCTCAAATGTTTTGTAAACTTCATTCTCGGGAATAATAGCACTCATTATAGCGAGTTGTATACTATACTATTATTGAAAATGCAGGCTGTTGTTACCATCTCTCCAAGCTGTGTTGATTTTAATGAAAGTGCAAGTATTTTTTAAGACAATAAAGATGAAGATAAAAATTAATACTTTGCTAGTTGTAAAATTGATAATATTTGTACTAGATTGTCATGTGCAATATCAGTATAATTTTTTGTATTCCTTTTTTTATTCTTTGTCGATTATTGGCGAAAAGTTGGCCGAATAACTAATGGTGAGTGGAACAAATCGCCATCGTTTTCAATATTTGCCCACTTCCGTTGTATCTATCTTTATCTTACTTGCATCTACTATCTCCCTCTGTATTTCTCCAATGTGCCTAGCAGATTGGCCAAACCTGTATGTAACTATTAGTTGTTTGGAATCAATGAGGTAGTAGAGTGCGCATCTTGTCAAAAAACTAAGGTGGCAGACATTTTGGATATGTCGATATGTTGGTGTCGTTTCAACAGAAACGACACCAACATATCGCCTTCCTTTTCTCAAGCTTTGGTCGACCAAAGCTTGAGAAAAGGAGGTCCCTATTGAACGACACAGTCATAAGTTAAAGAGAGTGAGGACTAACTGTCAAAATTTCCCCATATGAGGATCAAATTGGTCTTATACAAGTATAGGGGATGCACACTCTAGTACCTCATTGTTTGGAATCAATGAGTTATATAGAGTGCTCATCCGGTAAAAAAACGTGTCCACGTATGGTGGCAGACATCTTAGATATGTCGATATGTTGTTCTCCTTTCAACAGAAACGACACCAACATATCGCCTTCCTTTTCTCAAGCTTTGGTCGACCAAAGCTTGAGAAAAGGAGGTCCCTTTTGAATGACACACTCATAAGTTAGAAAGAGTGAGGACTAACTGTCAGAATTTCCCCATATGCGGACAAAATTGGTCTTATACGTGGTGTGAATATGATATGGTGGAACAGCGCGCATGATTTTCCATCTCTCTCGCACAATTTGACGTCATCTTGGTCATGTCAACATAACCTATAAAAGACTGTTTGTATGGTTTTCTTTTTAAATAAAATAATAATTTTTCAAAAATTTGAAAACTGTCGAGCATTATATTACCACATAATTACCAAATTACCACAACAATTAATTATTATTGGTACTATTAATTTTTATAAGTGAAAACAGTGCCAGAAAATCAACTCGAATTTTCCGCGATAATTCAGGCAATTTTCAAAATATCACAAATAGGGCTTCGCATTCCCCTTGGCTTTTGTATCAGCTTTCGAATGAGGGGTTGATCAATGCTGTAAAATAAATACTGTGCCTAAATTCTTATATCTCCTCCCAGACATTTTCTTAATTTTCCGGAAAACTAACCGTGAAATCAGAAAATTCCTTGAAGGTTTGAAAAGAACTTTTCATTTGCTATCTAACAGTACCAGAATTTTTGCAAAATAATGAAAATTGGCGAAGTTATAAGAGCAAATACAAGAAATTGTACAAAGGTACGAAAAAAACATGTTGTTAGATTTTCATCTGTAATTCAAATTTGTATCAACATTTTAAAAAACGGAAAGAACCGTTAGAGGCTACAAGAAGTGCTCTTTCCAAAAATCTATCTGCGGTTGCCGTAGTCTCAGGGACAAGCGAGAAATCTCGAGTTAAATATTCACGTTTTCGCCGGTTAAAATTATTACAGCTACTCTTCTAACTTAAATGTTATTTTTGACCAAAATGACGTCATGCGCAAAACGTACCTAAATACGCCATCTTCGCTGTTCCACCATATAATATTCACACCACGGTCTTATACAAGTATAGGGGATGCGCACTCTATATACCTCATTGTTTGGAATACGTCAACATAACCTAGAATTTAACAAAATTCAAATTTTTACCAAGTAAGTTCGTTACCAATAAAAATTTAACTCTTTTAGTTGAAACAACTTTAAAATGTAACATTTGAGTAATTTTTTGACTCTACGAATACTTATATTGGTAATGGAATGATCTAAATTGTGTTAGAAATTGATCATTTTTTTTACAGTAATTACTATTATAGTTGATTGTTGAATCCTTAATAATTAGAAACACTGGTCTAAGATTACACTATTAATTATTTGTTCAATTGAAACACTCATATCATCAATATGTGTAACATTATCAACGAGATTTTTGTTGAATTTGTTGGTAAATTCGTTTTTATCGTTCACTTTACGACACCAATAACTGATTGTTTGTAGGTTTTCAACGCATCATAATCAGCATCAGAGGCAAAAATCGTCAAGTAATTACTGATTGATTGGGAAAATAAAACACTTCAGAGTCAAGACTTTAAAGTATACGCAAGTTCGATATTCAATTGATTTTAAAAATTAAAGTTATGAAATTGTAAGTTAGTGAAATTTCTCTATGTTGATAAAACTAACTACGATACACTTATGGTGATGCATTTGCATTATTTGACCTAAAAAATAATAAGCTTATTGATTTTTATCTGTGATCATCTGTCTAATTGGTTTAGAAGAATTACAATTTTTTGATTCGTTAATTTCTCAAAAATTAATGTACACATGATAATATAAGTTCAGTTTAAAACTTATAAAACAGTAAAGTACAAACACTTAGAAATCTGAGATTTAAATAAATTATTTTTCTTTTAATTGCAGATGTTCATTTGTATATTAATTGAAGTGATTTGATTGATTTGTTTTTCGAGTTAAACGATTAGAAAATTGGGCAATCTTGAAGAATTGGATTGCAATGATAAAACTTCCTGAAATTGAACTGAAAACAAATAATTTTTGATCCAATGTTTTTAGGCTGAAAGATACTTTTTATTGTAGATTTGGATGTGATCGGGATTTTGCAAAATTTAAAGCGCGATTAGGCACCAAGAAATGTTCTCTTTAAAAACATGTTATGTGTTCTCATAAATCTAAAAAGAGAAGAAAATGACTTTTTATATATTCTAATTTGATTGAGGATTTAAATATTTACACCACGTGCCATTTATAGGTATGAAATCATATTTAAATGGAGAATTGGCAAAATGAGAACGATTCAAATTGTTATAGGCAGGAGGTCTTAGAAATTACGAATACCCAGGCGTTTTAGAGGTTGCCTAAGTTTGTAATGTTAAAGTTGTCCTTTGGTTTGATTCAAGAATAATTCTTGTTTTCACAGCTTGTATTTGATTTGTTTGTCAATCGATTATTATTAACATTCTACGATTGCAAAGTTTTGTTATATCAAGTCGTGCAAGCAGAGTGATTCTAAACTGAATGGCATTACACACCATCGGTAGGTTATATTATGTTTGAATTGATACTTTTCTTTTAAATTTTGCTTATTTTAGATTCCACTCGAGCATATAAACTTTTGAGATCTCAATCGATTAATAACATTAGAGAAAATGACAGAAATTAATTTGAGAATCCAATTTGTTAGAGACCTCTAGAACAAGCATGTTTCGATCGCATTAAACTACACCTTTGATGCGTGTCGGACATTTTTTCTTGATCAGAAGGAAGAGATGGCTTAGACAATTTTGAAAAGGCATGTAAAAATGTATTTTTACTTACACACATTTATTGTGTCTTTATATTGATAACTAGTTTGTTTTACAGGTAACTTGACGGGTAGTTACCCCCTAAACATAACATTTCTAAAAAATCCAAAAATAGGTTTCTTGTACTTTTTCGTCTTCTTTCGAGTGACATCAGTTTCGTCAAAATCCGATGAATAGTTTCTGACTTATAGCAATTTTCTTATTTTCAACCCTTATAACTTCCACCCTAATTCACAATTCGATATGCAAACAATAAGCTTCTACATTATTTTTCATCCTGAGAATAATGCCGTTTGCCCCGTTTCAATATTTTAACTGGAAGTATGCGAAACTTAAAAAGTACCCCTTTGAGCCTAAACTTTGAGTGGCGATTTCATCTCCTAGATATGTTTTTCCCCCCGATAAAAAAAACATGAATCTCTTAGAATTCGATGAAGAATAACATATCCAAATTTCATTAAAATCGGTGGGGACACCTGGGAATGTTTCCTTTTAAGTATATTTGCAATATTTAGTTGAATTAAAATTTAGGTTCAAGAAAATTATTCTAATTATTCTTCTTAATTCCATCCAGATAAACTCATCAACTTCTAGATAATAGTATATTATACGAGCCTATGTATAATGAGTGCTATTATTCCCGAGAATGAAGTTTACATAAGCTGAAGTTCAACTTGCTGCAACGGTTTGTTTGTTGCTTGTCTTTTTGTGAATCCTTCATTTTTATAATTTAGACAAACTTTATAGGAATTGGGAGATATTTGGACGATATTAGGTCCAGTAATTGAAATTGAAAATGAAGATCCGTTGATTAAAACAAAAATGTATGAAGGTTTTCGTGATGGTCATTTCATAAATGTGCCAACGCTTATGAGATTTACAGGAATATATTATTGGCGCTGTACAAAGTAATTTTTAATTCAATTCTTTAGAGCAGCTAAACGGTAACTTATAATATTTATTTTTAATTTAATTTTTTTGAAAAATCTCGAGATATTTCTTTTTCTTTTCTGTTCGCATTATTGGTAACAAGCGCCACTGCTGCGGAAATGGATACACACCTATTAGAGAGTATAGTTTTGATAAATCTGGCTGTTTTATGTCTGAAAAAAGATTCAGTTTGAAAATGGTAGGTAAAACAGATTAGATTTGAAAATGATGAAGAAAGCAGGCGGCAAAAAATATATCTCGATGGCGTTATCTCATAATAGTAAAAACTGTAACTCTTAAGGTTCAAAATATTTTTTTTGAAATTTTCATCTATCAAAAGTTATGAATTTTAAGTGTTATTTAATTATTGAATTAATAATAATCACAATCCCTTGAAAATCGTTCACTGTTGATCAAATAAAAGGAATATAATTGACTGACTTGAATTAAATGAGGTGTACTTTGAAGAGATTCTAAGGACACAAAGATTAGAATTACATTACAGATAACTAATATTTTCCTGATAACTGTGTGATGCTAGTATTAATACAATAAATTTAAATAAATGAAATGTTAGGCATGTGAAATAAATCATTCTTTAAAATTAACTGTTATATAAAGTCTTTGTATATTAATAAGAATTTTTTGGATTAATGGTGGTGGTGGTGGCTGCTCCTGATCCAGTTCTAGATCCTCATACTTATCCTCCTGCTGCTACTGTTGTTGTCGTTGCTTTTGTTGTTGATTTATTAAATTTGATGATGGTTTATTCCCTAAAATTTCATTTACAATTAATTATAATTTAAATACATAAGTTATAAATGAATATCTACTTATTATTCTTCTCCCCCTTCCTATATTATAAGGTGATAGTGATTCTTCATGTTGTTGCTATTGATTTTGTTGTTGTTGTTGTCTTTTTCTTAACATTATTTTATAATATTTTATTTGAAATTAATTGCAATTCCAATACATACATATAAATTATAAACGAATACTGGATGATTCTACCCCGTCCAGTAGACACTTTTGTTGATTCATACGCTGTCACTAACTCACTGGCTGCTGCTACTGTCACTGATCAACACGTGAATAAGAATGAAAATGCGTTCGTTCGTACCCTATTTATTTGTTTATCTTACAGTATAAATATTTTTGTTATAAATAAATATTTAAATTTTTAATGAAAACAAATCGGCAGACTAAACTGGATATTCATGATTTAGCTTAGGATTTTTTATACCGTACGGTAGCTCTGACGTCATCGCTCCGAACTCCAATATATGTGTGCGATCTGCAGTTGGAACCCGATCTCTCTGTAGGATTATATGTTTATTCGTTGTGCTTGTAGTACTCCAATCATTCAACGTAGTTAATAAAGTAAGAAAGCGACTTCACGTACAATAAACAAGGGGTCCATTGTGGTCGATATTTACTCGTTTTAGACTATCTTTCCATAAGCGCAGCAAGTAGGTTTAAATACGATATGTATGTGAATGGACAAATTCAAATCAATGTACTTTTAAATTTTTTAAGACATTAAAATAATAATACAGATTATACAAAATTTATGAAATTATCGAAATATCAGGTACATTTAAAAAAAAATTAAATATTTGAAAATAAAATTATAATTGTTAATATTTAATTTGTAAAAGATTAAAAGCAAAGACCAAGATTATTTCTATACATATGTAGGTGTTTATATGTGCAAAAATATCTAATGAGACCACGGGGAGGCGGACATACCCTCACCAGGGTAGGTAAAAATTAATGGGATACATTTTAGAACATAAGCAACTACAAAATGGTTAGTCGAGTTATTCCATTCAAATGAAACAATAAACAAAAACAATCTCATGGATTAGAAATGTCAGTATTGATGATTGAATATTTCTCTAAATTAGAGGAAGAAAATTTCAATCTCTGGTCAGATACAAATGATTTAAAAAAATTACTCGTATTAATTTTTTGTGTTACTTTTTTCGTCAAAGTGTCTATCTAAACAATTAATATTTTATTGTTAAAATAGTTTGTTTCCATTATACAAGGTCAATTTTATCCCTAATTATGATAAAACTCCAACGTGTATGAACTAAATTAATATTTAACTTTAATTCAATTAATGTGCAATATTTGATATTTTTTATTTGAGTTTACAATTTTCTTCTTTTGAATTTAATTTTTAAATATTGCAAAACATCGAGTATGACCAAACTGAAGTAACTATATTCCATCTAGTTATCATTGCGATTACAGTAAGATTCGAAAGTCACGAACGTCCATGGCGTGAACTAAAGGTAGTTACAGAATCCTAAGCTTATTCATGATATTCATATTTAAATTAAATAGTGAATTTTTTTATAAATACAATAATTTTCATTGTGAGAAAAAAATTTCATAATCTTTGGTTAAAAGGTAAATTAAATATTCACCTGAAAAGGATGTAAAATGATTTCACATTTTAAGAAAAGAGATAAACAAAATTTTTCACTTATCAAAAATTATAAGAAAAAATCTATTATGATTAAGCAGAGGGATCGTGTTCCCACCTTTAGATGCCGCGCGATAATCGCCTACGTACATCATAGACGTACGTGACTTTCAATTCTTACTGTAATTTCAATTACTAAAACGATAGACCGATTCTCGAACATTGTTGTGTTCGTGCAAGTACTTGAACCCACTTGTTCCGCTTATAAAAATCCAGTAAGAAAGGGGCAAAAATCAGCTACAGTGAAACGCTTGTTTATTGTTTGTGACGTTGCCCGTTCATTTCATCAACCACGTTGAATGATTATAGCGATCGAACAGTAACGACTAGAGAAGTTATTCGAATACGGGATCGAGTCGTTATTGTCGATCGCTAACTTGCAATAGAGTTTGGAGAAATCATGTGTTTGCCCCGAATTCGGGGCAAAATCCCGCTGCTAGATAATAATTGAAGAAATATTGTTTAAAAATAAATGTTACGTAAATATCTCTATTAAAATTCGTTAATAACAAAAAGGAATAATGAGTATTAATTAAAATAATGCTAGTTTTAACATCTAAGACGGTTTTAATTAAGAATATATGCGTATTTTATTCATATTTGTTTAATTTTCCGTAATTCGTTCAGTAATATTAAAAAGTTACTGTTACTGCTGAACGGTACTAACAAGTAAACCTTACGAAGTCGAAACTCCCGATTTTGATAATTTTTGGTATATAAGTACTTCATTCTATTCTAAGGGATGCGTCAGATTAGCATAATTCATTAAGGAGTAGTTTGGGGTACTCATTCATATATCATTTGAAACGTTCTTCAAATAACTTCAAAACCCACATAAATACGATTTCAAAAAATAATATACATAGCCAAAATTCACCCCTAAAGTTACAACACTTAAGATTTATTTATGGGGTAACAATTAAAAATAATGAAAAACCCTCGAACAGGTAACTTTTATTTTGTAATTTTCTACTACTACATAAAATTTCGTATTGCTATGTTTTACCATGGGGTGTAAAATTGCAAAAAACCGTAAAAAACGACACATAAGTGCCTGTCATTTCCACCCCCAACAAGATATTGACAGTTGGTTTCTACCACGTTATAGGCCTCACAAATGTCTATCTTTCAGTTTTTGAATTATCAAAAAATATTGAACCGTTCTAAAGATATTGCTAAAAAACTGATTTTGCAGAGGTAACTTCAACCCCCATTTTCTCCCTTAAACTTGCGTATGGGCAGGAATGACAAAACACGCATCCCTTAGAATAGAATGAAGTACTTATATACCAAAAATCATCAAAATCGGGAGTTTCGACTTCGTAAGGTTTACTTGTAAGACATGATTCGAAACTCTTGTGCCTGAAATGGAAGAGCAAGGACTAGAGAACATGTGGTTTCAGCAAGATGGGGCCACAGCACACACAGCTCGTTCAACAATTCAATTATTGAATGACGTTTTTCCACGAAGACTATTTTCGCGAAATGGCGATTTAGTATGACCAGCCAGATCTCCGGATTTAACATCACCAGACTTTTTCTTATGGGATTTTTAAAAATCAAAAGTTTATGTGAATAAGCGCCAAACGATTCAACATCTTAAAGACAATATTCGTCACGAATTTGAAGAAATTCAGCCTGAGGTGTTGCAAGATGTCAAGTTATATAGTGAATCGCGGTCACCATTTAGCCGATATAATTTTCCAATCATAACGAAAAAAAAAGTAAAGACCAAATAAACTTTTTATGAAAACCAAACTTACTTATCTTTTCTTTGAACAAAGTTATAGGCAATCAAAATGGTAGCGGGACTTTTTTCCCACCCGGTATAATACTACGAGAATAACTGTCTACAATTTCAATTAAAATATTTACGTATATTTCAACATGTTGCAAAACTCTACATATCAAGATATTAATTTTCAATTAGAATCATTTGCCTTCATTATTGTACTTTCTGTACTTATTTTTGAACAAGGCGAAAACAATGCAATATAATTGTATTCAATTGAATATTCAAGTATTTGTAAATTTTAGATCTAGAAGGAACAACTACGCCAATGGTTGGCTACCTAGACACGACAAGCGCACCGTATCGTATGCCACTGTCACTAGTGCACTAAAATCCTGTCTTAACTACCCAGGCACGACAAGCGAGCCGTATGTTACGCCACGGTGATTCATTGCACCGATGTACAATTTTACTGCTTCACATTTCAGTTTTGTTAGAGGTTGCGTTACAGTTAACATGATACTAACATTATTTGACTGCACAAACTTACTGTATAGTTTGTGGTTAGTTTGAGCAATAGGCTCTGCGAGTCACAGCGATATACGCCCCTACTTTACTGGTACGAGTATGTATTTAACATCTTGGCCGTGTCGGGTTTGGGTTAGTTTGAGCGATGAGCTAAACGTACTGATGCCATTAGAGTGGAGTTTGTGGTTAAACTAACATCACTAATATTTTAAACAGCAATGACTTCTTTACATTCACATTAACATCAACTAACATACTAGCATAGTGTTATTGCTTGCGATAAACGGTGGACTGGAGCCGGTTGTTGGATTTCTTCACTAATACGTCTAAGAATGGGAGTTGTTCGTCGATTTCTTTTTCCATGGTGAAGTTAATCGTGGGGTGATGCCGTTTAAATGTGCCAGAAAACCTTCAAGTTCTTCGTCGCTTCCATCCCAAATGGTGAACTTGTCGTCTACATATTTTAACCAAAGCCATTGGCCTCTTCGGTGCCCTCTCAACCGCTTGTGTCTCAAAAGCTTCCATGTAGATGTTAGCAATCAAAGGTGACAGCGAAGATCCCATAGGCAGTCCTTCTTTATGTAAAAAATATCGATCTTTTTCTTGGAAGTATGAGTTGTTCAGACAGCATTCTAATAGTTCCATGATGGTACTAACAGGTAATGCTGTTCTCCTGTATAGATTCTGATCATTGTGGAGTCTCGATTTCACCGTTTGGAGCACCTCCCTGACAGGTACGTTGGTGAACAGACTTTCAACATCAAAGCTGATGAGTCGATCGGCTGGCTGAAATTCAACTTCCTTGACGATTTCAATAAAATGCTTGGAGTTCCTGACAAACGACGGAGTACATCCTTGTAGGGGTAACAGTAATTTGACTGATTCATAGGTTGCCCTAAGCGGGACGTTTGCTTTATGAATTTTCGGTAATCCATAGAGATGTGGTGCTGTGCTGTAATGTAGGGTTAGAGTTGTCCTTGTTCTTGCTGGTATGTGATGGTCATGCTTGTTTAGGGTCTGATATATTTTATTCTCTATATTTAGGAGATCTTCTATTTTTAGATTGTATAAGTCAGTATCCATGATCACAGTCGCGTTGCCCTTGTCACTTGCTTCACTGACTTCAGGGGGGGAGGATATAAAAGCTTGTAAATTAGTCACGGAATGTATCAGTTTCACCTGAAGACGACTAGTGATTAAGACTAGTCGAAACGTCGTGAATTAATTGTATTTTTGTACTATTTAATAATAAAGGCAATGGAAGTCCAACAATCTTTTAATCAATGTCATACATTGTCTTCAACCTTCAAACTAACATAGAATTAGTTCGGTTAATGTTGTGTTTGTTTCTTATTAATATTGGTGGTGGATTAGTAGTGGATTAGTAGTGGATTAGGCCTACAGGGGATACCACTATAAAAAAACGCATCCTATGCTTTACCTCAAAGGTGATGTGGAAACAAGCATACTTAATTTTTTCAGATTCCTAAGCTCATACAGTCGTCTGTGAAGAGAAATATCGTGAGATAAAAAAATGAAATCGAATGATGTTATTGTAGACTTAAATTTCAAATTGCTATAATCGATAAATTGAAGTCCAAATCGGTAGATCTACTGAAATATCGACAAACCTGGCATCCCTGCCGGAACGTATGCATGAACTGGGGAAATACAGGACTGCATCAAAACAATTGGGATAACCCAAAATTTAATTTAATTTTATTATAAATAAATAAAGTAAGTTATTTCTTGTTGCTAAAAAGAACATTTGATTTTAATATTGAATCAACTCAATAATACATTTAGATGATGTCATTAATTAACGGATTAAACGGTGCCAGTTATTATATTCTTAATATTCATATCGAATGTTCTGAAAATAAACCAATGAGTTAAAAGAACGATTATATACTCGATTCACTCACTGAATGTAAGATTTTATTTGAACAAGCGTCACTGATTGTATCAAGTGGCGCAAAATTTTAAAACAACCAATGACCCAAGAGTATATACTTGTACGTCATTTGGTTATGGTCACGTGATAATCACAACACCAATAAAATTACCATCTTACGTTAAATGAGTGAATTTTATATAATTGAAAATTTCTACTTCGATAATATTGGCTCGCCTGGAATGTAAAATGGATTGCATACAATATCGGCATATTCGGAATGCAATTTTCTAAACATCTACAAAAATAATCACAATTAATCATAAATTTATTACTAGATATTTTTAAAACATACAGTACGTATTTCATTATCACGTAATGATACATTCATTGAATCAACAACAATAATGAATTTTATTTTTGTATTTGTAACATAACCATAAATTTTATGTGTTTCTAGCGAATATAACATTCCTAAATACGGTTCACGTATATCACTACCACTTTTACTATTATTTAATTTCTCTTCAACGATATCCAACGATGATAACACTTTATATTGATAATGTAGCTCTTCATCGGGATTTAAACAACAGAAATATTTCGGCGAATTCTGAAATAAAAATTATAGGTTAGATTTGTAATTTGTGCATATCATTGAGTTTGTGCACACGATTTTATTGACACGATACGACTATAAATTATATTGTTTATCGACGCGTAGACGCCATCAAAATGGCCGAAAATTAACAACCTCAGATGTCAAAAAATCTGCAATTATTTTACTTTAAACTAAATAATTTGATACAAATAGAGTGTAAGTATTGAGACACTTGTAAATAATTTGAGTGGAATTGATAATTACTCACATCTTTGCCGATAATTGCAATACAAACAGCCATCTTTTGCCAGCCGGATAGACGATTGTTTGATCACGTGATTATACCAACATTGTACCGTGTCGATAAAGTTGTGGTGTTCCAGTGATAATGGCTGAAGAGTTGCATTTATTGCGATCACAACCAAATAATGTGAAAGTATTGGTACGTTTTTTTAATTTAACACACAGGCCTGTTAGTGTGGTGTGGATTGATTTTACTGGTTCATATGTAAATTATTACGTGTTGGAGAATGGACAATTTATCGATATAAATACGTATAAACAACATCCATGGATAGCATTCGATCATGTAACAAAGGATCGTTTATATCTCAACGGGAAATTTGTTTATTATCCACAAACTGTAAGAGATTACTTAGGGGAGCGGTGTCCAACACAACGTCAAATACCCTCAAATATTCGTTTAAGGGTTAATATAACACTGCCATTGTACAGTTTAAAATTTCGCTGTTTATTAGCAGTAAGGGATTATTTGATAAGCGAGCAAGATTATGATCGTTTAGAATTACCAAATAGTTTAAAAGAACAATTAATGAATGTGATTAAATTTAAATCGAAAATTCCACCGATTTTTCCGCATTCCAATCGATAAGTTTGCTTAAATACACACAATTTAAGATTTTTATTTAGAAAATCGTATGCAATACTAAGTCTCTTATTCATTGTATTTATTTTGTATTATTGTATTGAGAAAATATATTTTTATTACTATAAAAACAAGTTGAAATTTTAAATTTTAAAAATTGCCGCAATTATTGTGACTTGTTCTCTTGTCAATAGATGGCCTGAAAGATTGAATTTAAGTCGACTATGATGTGTCAATTTGTCTTATAGAAATGAGGATTTTTAATTGGGCGCGTGTTACCAACCGAAAACGTTTGTTGGTAGCAGAATTGAGTTTTGAGATTTTGCTTCATTTGATTCATATACAAAAGTTAGGAGTTTTATAGATTCAGACTGTAGTTTTATTAAAAATAAGTCATCCTTCAACTAAATTCTACCGATTTTTATCGACTTCTATCGATTCACTTCATTAAAATCCGGCAACACTGGACACTAAATAGAATGGTAGTGTCTAGTCTAGAAGTAGCTCTGGTTACTTCTACTCAAGATCTCAATATTAGTGAAAATTATAATATTATAATTTATAATACTCGATATGAGATATATTAGTAACCCCTAATATCAGTTGATATTGATATCGTTGAGACTATTAATATATTCACCCCATCTCTACTGTTTGGTTACTGTATTTTTTTTGAATGGCTCAAATTGTTCTCGCCAACAACCAAAGACAGTTATTTGAACTCGATAATCAACAATCCGTGTCTTTATTAACAATAAAATGTATAAATAAAGAAGCCTTAACCTCAATCCGTGCCATTTGTCAAAAACTTCAATTTTTAAGGTTATATTCCTGTGATAAGTAAACCACGAAATAATCAATAAAATGAATACATTGGGTTTAACCATGTTATTTAAAATGGGTTGTTTTTGTACACAAGAACAATTAGATGTTAATGGTATTAAATATGTGGTAAAAGAGCATCTAGCTGAAGGGTAAACGATTTGAGGTTAGAATCGTACATACTGTAGAATTTTCCAAAATTTCAGTGGTTTTTCAACAGTGGATTTAATCGAAAATCGAACAACAAAACGCCAATATGCTTTGAAACGTTTAGTTTGCCATAGTATCGAAGATCAAAAAGTTGCATTGGAAGAAATCGAATTTTATAAACGTGTAAAACATCGAAACATTATCGAATTGATCGATGCAACATTCAAAGGTACAGCCGATATTGTCGTCAATACAATCAGTGAAGCTTTCCTAATTTTCCCCTATTATCAACGAGGTACATTGAACGATTATTTAATATTGAAATCGTTGAATCGCAACTATTTAAAATTGAATGAAATCTTGCGAATGTTTAGTGAAATTTGTGATGCTGTAGAATATTTGCATAATACACAACCGGAACCGATAATCCATCGGGATTTAAAATTGGCCAATATTCTATTAACCGATCAATTAAATTGTATTTTAATGGATTTTGGTTCTTGTTTTATTGGTAAACAACAAATTTGTGGGGCACAAGATGCACAAAAATTGCAAGATTTAGCAGCTGAACGGTGTTCGTTGACGTATCGTGCACCGGAATTATTCCATGTTGAAAGTTATTGTGTCATCGATCAACGTACAGATATTTGGGTAATTATCGATTAAAACAAATATCAGAAATGCATTTCTTTTTCTCTTTTAGAGTTTAGGTTGTATTCTATATGGTTTATGCTATTTTAAATCACCATTTGATATTGTCTATGAACGCGGTGATTCGGTTAATTTAGCTGTGATATCTGGTGTTGCAACATTCCCGGAGGATACACCTTTTGATCAGGTAATATTCGAAATTGCCGCCTTTCTATAATATAAATTGACAACATTGACATTTTAAAAAATGGCGCTTTTTATACCAAATTTTCTCACATTTTCACAAAAACAAAGATAGTTTTTATTCAAATTAGCAGCGCTACATTTAGACATTTGTGCTCAATTACAATTATTACAGGGTATATAAATTTAAGTTTATATTCGCTCAATTGATTCAAGTTCCATTTTCACATATTTTGAATTTGCCGCCTTTATAGTGGCAACACTTCACAAAATGGTGCATTTTTCAAATAGTGTTTGCTACAGTGTATCCGAATTTGGTAGGCCCACTTTATTTGGTACACTCACGTCAGAAAATTCAAATTTTCTGCAATTTTGGCGAGCAAATTGATTATTCTTGCTGGAAATTACTTGCAAGTGTTGCCAAATTGTCAAAATCAACTTGGATTTCACAATTGTTGCTACAGTGTATCCAAACTAGGTGGCTTTGGTGGTAATTTATGGTTTATTTTCTTTGATTTTAGGACGTCCATGACTTAATTTTATACATGTTGAAAGTAAATCCAAATGAACGTCCATTTATTGATGGTGTTATCAATAAAACAAATGAATTACGTAATAAAATTGAATTGGTCGTATAGATATTGAGAAAGATGTATTTTTTAACTATTTACACGTAATTTAGTATTACAATTATACTAAATTGAACAAATAAATTAATTTAATTAAACAAACGAATTTATTTATCCTGATCATCATTGTCATGATAATTTCAATTAGATATCTAAAGCTGATCATGTACTGCAGTGTTAGTTTCTCAAATGTGAAATGGACATTTAAAACAATTACATTGATTGTGAGAAATGGAGATAAATTATTTTAGAACTGTAACTTAACGTATGCAACCAACTATACTGTGATTGTACACATTTTGTATTTGTACAGGGTGTGTTTAGTCGATGGACCATATATAAACAACAACTTTTAGTACATTAAAGTTTGTGGAATTTTATTTATGACTATTTTAACCAAATTATGACCTTTTATCAGCCGCATTTTCGTTATTAGACGACAAACTACCCTTCAATTTCACCGCCAAATTTAAATATGCAATAAAAATGTATCATTCTTTTTAAAATAAGGGAGTATACCTATAGTACCCCAAATAATGAAGGTTGTTTAAACTACGAAAATATTCAAGAGTAGGTCTGGTACCTTTATACCAACAGCCCAATTAGGTTTTCCAATTTGTCCAAGAGGCCATCATCAGGAAACATCCTGTATATATTAAGAAAATAAATATGATTATTACTACTATTATTATTGCTGTTATCATTACTGGAATAAAAATTTTTCTTTTGATAGGAAAGCTGATAAGGAACAGTTAATAAATTTACAAATAAACTGACAGTGATTGGATTTTATGTGATTTTTTTTAATCCGTTTATTTATTCATTTGTTCTGGCTTGAAATTGTGAAATTTTTCGCTACTAATTGTTGAATAAATTCGAAAATTACAACAAAGTAAAAGATGAGTGTTCTAATTGGAAAAATCAACAGAAATTTATTCAAATAATAATAATAATAATGATTATTATAAAATACAATAATAAATACAAGTGAAGGACTTATGTTGCCTGTTGTAATTACTATCGAAATGTTACAACGTTGAAAATACAATTAATAAAAGTAATTAGTTTGATTTTTATTGGATTTAATTCTAATTAAACAATTAAGGTAAGGATTTGAAATTAACGTCATTAAATCAATTTAATCCAAGTTATCTTTGTAAAAATCACAGTTTACTTGATCCAGTTCTAATCCACATCTGTGCATTTAGATAAAGCGAACAAGAAAATCCCCAGATAATTACTGGGATTTTTTTATTTTTTATGATCATTAATTTGCATATTGTTGTTATTGTTAATTAATTCGTTGATTATCTATTCAAGCAATTAAAAATATAAGATTATTGAAAACAAGAAAAATCTAGTTACCGTGTGTCAATCGTGTATATCATGTGATTCCCGATTTTTGTTTCAGACAGTTGAAATTTCACATTTAATCAACCAATCGCTCGATTGGCCACACCCATTCAAAATTTTGTTGTATTTAAATTGCCCAATCAACGAATGGAATCACAAAACAAAACAACAATACCGCTTATTCTTACATATATCTACCTATAGATCTTCATTTGTTTTTATATTAATAAAGCTATGAATATTTGGTAATTTATGGTAGTACTGTTGAAAATTCGTGTGACACAAGAAACAAAAGTAGAATTTTCTTTTGTTTTTCGAAATTAAAATCAAAATAATAATTCAGAGCAGTAAGTAGTCGTATAGATTTCCGGTAAATCCGGAGGTCAATGTTTTATCTTTTTTTTTTTTTGGTGTTGTCTATCTATCTTTCTCTTTTTCTTTTTATCTCTGTCTTTGGTCGGGTCTGTTTTGGTATTAAATAACCGCAAAAAACCGTAGTTAACTAGATTTTTGCACTACCAGTTCATAGTGAACTTTGATTGACTTTCTAGAAATCATTAAATAATACGATTATCGAGATAATAGTGATAATAATAATTAATGTATAGACTTAAACTAATTAACATCAAAAAATAATAAATATGTTAATGTAAATGTACACGGTGTCCCATTATACGCTTTATTTATATACAAGTCATCAATGAAAAACATTTGAATTAAAACAAAAAATTGGAGGAGTCTTGCAATTTTTTGTTTCAGTTCATATGTTTTCCAATTTCCTTTCATTAATTTTAGATATTTTCCAGTTATAGCGGCCAATTTGAATTCCACCTCCCAGTTGGTCATGCTTTGAATAGATAGAGTCGTAGCTTGCTTCATATTTTACGCAAATAACCGAATTAAACTACGACAAAGCATGGCCAACTGCGAAGTAAAATATTGAAACTAAATGAAATAAAAATTTTTTCCTATTTTGCGTTTTCCCAGTCTAGAACTAACCGATATCGGTTTGATTTAAACTTACTTTCTTTCATTCATTGAAATAAAAATTGTTAAAATAATAATAAGAAAATTGGTCATTTTTCACAATTATCTGTCTTATGACGACAATTAGAAGAGGATGACCATTTGCCATCACTTTCATAAAGATATCCTTGTCCAACTCTTTGAAATTTTACTGTCGATCCCTTTCTTAAGCGACAATTATTAGTTCATTCATTGATACCAACGTTAAAGATTGAAATATACATTCATGTGTATTATTTGTAGAGTACACCTCGTAGTTGGCCATGGTGGAAATAGTCATACGTTCATATGTTTGCCAACTGTGGGGTAGATTTAAGCAATTTCCATGCGCAGTTTAGTTGCGCAAATGTTAAATTTGCAAAGCAATGGAACATTCAGTATATGAAATTATTTCTATTATTATTATTATTATTATTGAAAACAACATTTTTAAAGTCTCTAGCCGCACGATTATTTCCACTAGAATTTTCTTGGCCAACATCCAGTTTTGAATGTGAAACAATCAACTTCTAATGCAGACAAATTCTATTTTAATAATATCATCTAACAATAATAATGATAATAATAATAATAATAATAGAGGAAATTTTGAAAAATCAAAGTATTGTGGAAATATCTAGTGTGCGTGATTTTTACGATTGTTTTCTAATCTATTCGCCTAATTTCTGTAATAAATTGGCCTTGAATATGACAGTTTCTTTTTTGTTTTTTACCTTTATTAAAACAATTGAATTAAAGTGCTAATTTGGTGATTTTTTTCTAAAGAATTAATTAAAAAAAGAAGAAAAATGGCATCATCACAGCCACCTCCTTCATCATTATCACTGGATATAGGTGATCGAAATAATGAGCGTTATGGTCTAGGTTATCAAAATACATTGGTAAGTTGATTGTTACTATTTAAATAATTGTTACCTATGAAATTGTATTGTTATCAGGGCCGACTTTGTTTTTTTTTTGTTTTTAGTCGACTAGATCCGGTTATATAATTTGATTTTTTTAAATTTTTAAGTAAAATCAAATTAACAAATACGGCCGATTTCGCAATTGTTTGTTCATGACATACTTGCAAAAAATTGTGACAAGAATCTTTTATTTTATTAAACGATAGAGAGTTACTAATTGATAAAGAAAATAATCAAATATTGGAGACTTTTTTCCTTATATTTCGATTAATTAATATCAAAATATATGCTAAGATAGGTCATGGTTAACTGTGATTTATATTAATCGATTGATTGATCAATTGTTTATGCAAAAAGCAACTTGATGGATTTAAAATCCAGGACCGGATTCATTTCCCCCCACTTTTCTACCAAATAATTCAAGGTTGAGGTTAATTTATTTTGTTGTAATGAGATCTAAGCTAACTAGGACGATTATTAGATTTCAATACTAGCAATCTGTCTCTGTCTAATGTTGTCTAGACGCTCTATACTTATTATTTCATTTTTTTTTTAACAGAAAAAAAAACAATCATCTAGACATCTATGAAATTAATTTGATGCATTCTTGTTTATTTTTCCATTCCTTCACTATTATTATCATTATTAAATGAAAAAACATCCATTATTCTAATTGAATTAAAAAACTGAATGCTAATTTGAACAAACAACACCTGTAGGTTGTAATTTGACGAAATACACACCTGTTTTTGTGTTATTTTATTGTTTGACGTGTCCATATAGTGAGGGAGGATCAAAAATAGAAATAGAATAGATTTAAAAATAAATAGTCAAATAGGCTATAAAATATTGTTTATTTTGAAAAATCTAAACAAATGTAAAAACTCAGGACCGTTTCACAAAAAAGGAGCCTTTAAATTAGTTATAGTCCATTTAACAATGAGAATATGACAGCAGGGACGATCTGAAAACCTTACTTTTGGGGGGGTGTAACAATGAAATTGCCGAGTAGTAGTTATACTCTTCTTTTCTGCGAACTAAATAAAAACAGACGGCATAATATTTTTTAGGAACAACTACATTATTTTTGTTACCGAACGTATGATTTAAGGGTAAGGAGTACATCTCATAGTTTTAACCGGCAAAAATGTGAATTTCTAACTCGCGATTTCTCGCTCGCCTTTCACACCACGACAACCGCAGTTCGATTTTTGAAAATAGTATTTCTTATAGCCTCTAACGGTTCTTTCAGTTTTTCAAAATATTGATACAAATTTGAATTACAAAGGAAATTCTAACATGCTTTTTGTACAATTTTTCTACTTAAAAAAAAATTTTTGCTCATAACTTAGCCAATATTCATTATTTTGCAAAAATTCTTATATTGTTGGGTAGCAAATAAAAAGTTCTATTCAAATCTTTAAGAAATTTTCCGACTCCACTGTTAGTTTTCCGGAGAATTAAGAAAACTTCTGTAAGCTACAACAGGTTTTCTTCTACACTTTTTATCTTACAGCAGTGGTTTTTCTGGCACTGTTTTCTCTCATTAAAATTGATTATTTTGCATTAAAATACATACGGTTAGGTAGATAATTTTGTTTTTTTCCAATTAGCCCATTATTTTTATTAAAAATGTTGATTTTTCGAAGAAAAATGTTGTGTATTATCAAGCAGGATAACCCACCATACACATAGAAAGTGCGAGTTTGCTAAATCGAATTGTGTGCCTCGCTTTGAATTGAGTATCGATGATTCCACAAACTTTAGATTTAGCAAACCCGCACTGTTTACGTGTAAGGCCATCTTGGCAAAATTACGACGCTGGATTTCCGCTCAATTTTCTTCGAGAAATCAACATTTTTCCAAAAACAATAGGCCAATCGGATAGAGCACAAAGTTGTCTACATAACCGTATGTATTTAAAAGCAAAATAATTAATTTTAATAAGTGAAAACAATTCCAGAAAAACCACTTAGTTATTCTGCGATAATTCAGACAATTTTCAAAATTTCAAAAAACGCCTTCTATTTTGTACTCCGTGTTTGTGTCAACTTTCGAATGAGAGGTTGATAAAAACTGTAGAAGAAAACCTGTTGTAGCTTACAGAAGTTTTCTTAATTTTCCAGAAAAATAACGGTGGAATCGGAAAATTTCTTAAAGTTCTGAAAAGAACTTTTTTTTTGCTTTTCAACAGTGTAAGAACTTTAGCAAAATAATCAATATTGGTTAAGTTATGAGCTAAATTAAAAAAAAAAGTAGAAAAACTCGAAAAATTGTACAAAAAACATGTTAGATTTTCATCTGTAATTCAAATTTGTATCAATATTTTGAGAAACGGAAAAACCGTTAGAGGCTATAAGAAATGCTCTTTTCAAAAATCTAACTGCGGTTGTCGTGGTGTGAAGGGCGAGCGAGAAATCGCGAGTTAGAAATTCACATTTTTGCCGGTTAAAACTGAGATATACTCCTTGCCCTTAACAAAAATTGGTAAATGTAATTCTTTATTTTTCTGGACTTCGGAAAAAAATGTCTAGTGGAATTATAGGAAATAATGATTGACGACTACTACAAAATTTGCCGACTGTAAAATGCTTGGGGATTATTGCACTCCCTAACACCCCACCCACGGATCGTCCCAGCATGACGAAACAGAGAAAAATAAAAGAAATAGAGAGAGAGAGAGAAGCAAAATGAAGAAAAATAGAAAGAATGAAAAGAAAAAGGAATACATAAATAAAGAGTGAACAAAATAAAAAAAGAAGAAAAGAAAGAAAGAAAACTAGCACTCTAACAAGACAAAGAGAAATCAGTAAAGAAAGGAAGAAAGAGAAGTCAATTGATAAAGTTTTAAGCATCTCAAAATTAATGGCGTCCGTGGGCTATATTATAGATAAGACGGCTCTGGATAAATTGGAATTTATTTAGAAAGGCCTGCTAGATTTTTTTGCGTTTTGCTTATTACAGACCTGTCCATTTGGCTAGAAATCCATAAGAACATTCTTGATAAAACGCCAACTTTCGCCACTGTGGCGCTAATGTCTGAACGAATCTTGAATTATGATTGGTAACAGATTTCCCGCCAAAATGACAACCAAAAAAACATAGCACACCTAAATAAATAGAGATAGAAAAACTATAGCTACGTCGTTTTATATTCCGGTTACTAGCGCCAATGCGGCCAAAGTTCGCATTTCTCTGGGAATTGTGAACGAAGACAAATGAACAGGCCTGTAATAAGCAAAGCGCTAAAAAATCTAGCAGGCCTTGCTATTTAATTAACATTAGGATGTATAGTTAGTTGCCTAACAACACGAAATTCTACAGGATGTTTCAATTGTACTACACCTACTGTCGAAATATTACTAATTATTATTTTCTAATTATTTCCGTTTTTTTTTTGTATATTTGTTTTTATTTCTGAATGTTCGATTTTTTATTTTTTATTATTTTTAAAGAATTATAATGAAAATTATTAAGTCAGATCAGTTTCAATTGAATAATAATCTCTTATAACAATTGGTAAAAATTACAATACTTAAACCACTTGGGACTTGGTTATGAATAATGCAAGTAAAGTATAATCAACGACTTATGTTTATTGTAGAAGTACTCTCAGTCTTGTTGATGTATTAACAAGACGGTTGTCGTTGATTAATTCATATATGGAAACAACATTTATTAACAACAATTTTTTGTAGCATTCATTCAATTGAACAAAAAGTTGAAACAATTCACTGGCAAGATCTCGTGTATGTCTGTTTTTTTTTAATTCTTCTAGTATTTGTTAGAATTATTAATTTATTGTTTTCTTGCTATAAATTATGGCAAAGTGCAAAATCGCGTGTGTAGTTGTTATTGAAATAATTAAATTTAATTGAATTTAATCCCAAAAATACAAGTTTTTCTATGATTAATTTATCATAAAAGAAATAAAAACGACACAAAAAATGGATGTTACATCAATGTCTGAGGCCCAATTCGGTGAAGCCGATCCTGAATCGGTTGATAAAGAATGGGAGGAATTCGGTAAATTATTACAGAAACGCCGCAAACGACACGAACAATGTTTCTATCCTTGTCCGCCACCGGAAGAGGAATACAGTAACACATTAGTAAGATTTTTGTTTATTTTAATTTAAAGCCGGTCCTGTCGATTCGATCAACTATTGATTGATATTTAAAGCTGGCACCACACTGTAATATTTGTTGATGTTGTAATTTCTCAAGCCCGCTCCTTATTTGATTGTTAAAAAGAAAAAAAGAAAATTATGAGAAAATTGATTTGAAAAATATTTAAATTGTACAAATTGGTAATTTAAGACTGCAATTAAAACTGCTTAAAGCCGGCCCTGATCTCACCTGACTCAATCAAAGTCTAAAGCTGACCCTAAACTGCAATATTTGTGTAATATTTTAATTTGTATTATAGATGTATGGCCGCTATAGTCGGCAATTAGGTGAATTTGCAAAACTGGAAGGCTTAAAACAAGCGGAAAAACGTCGTTTAAAAGAAGAAAAACAGCGTAAAAAAGAACTAAAAGGCTATCAAGGCAAAGTTGCTAAAACTATATCGTTCTTATGGCGGCATACATTTGCACGTTTAGGTGAAGATTGGGTATTTTTAGCACTTTTAGGTGTAATTATGGCTATATTAAGTTTTATAATGGACCGTGGTATATCGATATGTAATAAAGGTAAAATTAATTAGAGAATTAAATTAAAATTCTAATAAATTAATTATTAAAGCTAGGATATGGTTGTATCGTGATTTGACAAACCATCCATTAGCGCAATATGCAGCCTGGGCGGCTCTACCATTTACATTGACATTATTTAGTGCCGGTTTTGCCCACTTGGTGGCGCCTCAATCTATCGGTAATTCAATCCGCCATTAATAACCTTAAAAATCAATCTGTTTTTGTTTGGAATTGAAGGTTCCGGTATACCGGAAATGAAGACGATTCTACGCGGTGTTGCATTAAAAGAATATCTAACATTTCGAACATTGGTAGCGAAAGTTGTTGGTTTAACAGCAACATTAGGTAGTGGTATGCCAATTGGTAAAGAAGGACCATTTGTACATATTGCTAGTATAACGGCAACATTATTAAGTAAATTAGTTACCGGTTTTCAAGGTATTTATGAGAATGAGAATCGTACAACGGAAATGTTGGCAGCAGCATGTGCTGTTGGTGTGGCAAGTTGTTTTGCTGCACCCGTTGGTGGTGTTTTATTCAGTATTGAAGTAACAACAGTTTATTTTGCTGTACGTAATTATTGGCGTGGGTTTTTTGCTGCTGTTTGTGGTGCCACAATATTTCGTTTATTAGCCGTATGGTTTGAAGGTGCCGATACAGTTACGGCTGTTTTTAAAACAAATTTCCATATGGATTTCCCATTTGATCCACAAGAATTATTCGTATTTGCATTAATGGGGTAATTACTAGGAATTTTCTAATCATTTATTATAAAAGTCAAAGTCGGCTATGGAAATTTCGTTGTGAACCTACCATAATTCTTGTGTTAAATTTCACAGTTGTCTGAGTTCATAACAAATTTTTCCTAGCCCCCTTCGATTGAAAATTTAGTTGAATCGCCTTCTTTTGTTTGAATAATTTCAGTGCCATCTGTGGTCTAGGTGGTGCATTCTTCGTATGGGTCCATCGTCAATACGTTATGTTTATGCGTAATAGTAAAACTATTAACAGTTTCTTACAAAAGAAGTAAGTTTTACTTTTATCTTACTTCTATTTCTATCAAGTATTCCACGGTATTTCTCCTCGCAGTAAGCTATGACTTTAGACATCTACATTACCGACAAACTATTGAAATAAGGGCTTGTCGGTAATGCAGATTATAGAGTTGGAACAAGAAGCTGACCTACGTTCATAAAGTCATAGGCTACTGTGAGAGTAAACACCGTGAAACACCTTTTATATCTTTTAATTGATGAAATTATGTTTTTACAGTCGTTTTTTATATCCAGCAATTGTCTCATTGTTAGTATCGACAATATCGTTTCCATTAGGTGCTGGACAATTTTTTGCTGGCGTTTTAACAACCCACGAACAAGTTTCAACATTATTTAGTAATTTCTCGTGGACGGGAAATAATCTAACAGTATCGGAACAACAATTGGTTGCCGCTTGGCAACCGGGTGGCGTTTTTGTTAATCTTATCTGTTACACGGCATTTACGGTAATTATTACAGAATTAATCCCCACTGTAGGCTGTGACTTTCAGATAGTAGGTTCGCTTCTTGATTCAACCTCTTGTGGGTAATGCAGATTACATAGTTGAAACAAGAAGCTGACCTACGTCCACAGAGTCACAGCTTACTGCGAGGGGAAATACCCGTGAAATATTTGCTACTGTAAATCTAGTGATGTAGTGAAGTGTTGAATTTGACATTTACACCTATTCATTGAAAGCGGGAAATTTAAATAAATAATAATAAAACCATATTACATAAAAAAGTTCAGTAAGACAATAAAAATCAACAAAACAAATAAAGGAAGCCTTTTAAAACAAAATTCATGAAAGATGAAAGAAATATGTTTAAAAACATACAATTTGAGGTTATATTATTGATCTATAAACAAACGAGTATCGTCTAGTTCGTCAGTGATACCAACGTAAGAATATAAATTTTACCATACGTTTCTATCTAAATGTTATTAGTCCTTGAACTATAGAGTTGGCAACAAATTCAAAACTTTCTACTACTTGAGTGGATTTACTATACCATGTGTGCCACACTATTCCTCTTCGCAGTAGCCTATGACTTTACGAACGTATGTCAGTTTCTTGTTTCAACTAAATGATCTGCATTACCGACATCCTCTTGTTTCAACAGATTGTCGGTAATGCAGATTACTAAACTGAATCAAGAAGTTGACCTACGCTCACAAAGTCATAGGCTATTGCGAAGAAGAATAATGCTGGGATTGTATAATAATTTTTGTAATTTTCCAGTTTATATTTTCAATTATATGTTCAACAGTACCAGTACCAAGTGGTATATTTATACCAGTATTTAAAATTGGTGCTGGTTTTGGTCGTTTAATTGGTGAATTAATGTCGGTATGGTTTCCAAATGGGATGCGTTACGGTGGTAAAATTGCCAAAATTATACCGGGTGGTTATGCAACAGTTGGTGCAGCTGCATTTAGTGGTTCTGTTACACATACAATTTCTGTATCAGTAATTGTATTCGAAATGACTGGACAAATTACACATATTATACCAATTATGATTGCTGTATTAATATCAAATGCTGTTGCCAGTTTATTAGCACCAAGTATTTATGATAGTATTATATTGATCAAAAAATTACCATATTTACCTGATCTTCTACCTAGTAGTAGCGGTAAGTTTTTCTTTGAACATGTGTCTTACTTATTTTTAATGAATTTTGTTGCTATTTTCCAGTAACATGCGATCGTAATTGGTATAATATAGGCAACCAACTATTCGCGTGTATTGCTGGTTGCCTATAATACACCAATTATGATTACAGTTTAATTAGTAATATTTTATTTTTTTGTTAATTTCTAGGCATGTACAATATTTACGTAGAAGATTTCATGGTACGTGATGTTAAATATATCTTCTATGGTATGACTTATGAACAATTAAAGACTCTATTGAAGAATTATAAACGTTTACAAAGCTTCCCATTGGTCGATAATCCCGACAATATGGTATTATTAGGCTCAATACAACGTTTACAATTGATCCAATTAATCGATAAACAAATCGGTAAAGAACGCCGCCTACAAGTGGCAGCTATACGTAAACGTGAAGCTGAAGAACAACGGGCCCGCGAAGAAGCTGAACGTAAAGCGGCCATGGTAGCAATGCGAGCTGCTTCATTATTAAATACAACAACACAAGGTGATGAACAACGCCAACGACGACCGTCACGTTTTCAAGTCGTCCCGGCGCCGGACGTTCTAGCCGTACGACAAATGAGCGAAAATCAAATCAATCAACCGCCGTGTTTTGGTAGTCAACCGAAGAAATCGATTTTGAAGAAGACGAATTCGTTCACATTGAAAGGTTTCAGTCCATTTATGACAACCAGTCCTGGTTCAACGCCGTATACGACTGTAACTGGAGCTGAAAGTCGGATACGTTTAGCGTTCGAAGCGATTTTTCGTAAATCGACACAATTACAAGATGTCGATACGAATGATAGTTCATCGGTATTAAATAATAACAGTGCTGGTGGTAGTAGTAATAAAATACAAATTCTACCAATGAGTCCATTAACAATGAAGAAAGTCCAATTGCCAAAGGAACGTGTTTGTGATATGTCATTAGAAGACCAACGTATATGGGAAGAGGAACAGATGCAATTGCCAGTTGATTTCAATTTATGCCATATTGATCCGGCACCATTTCAATTAGTCGAACGTACCTCATTATTGAAAGTACATTCGTTATTTTCTATGGTTGGTATTAATCATGCTTATGTAACGGCAATTGGGAAATTAGTTGGTGTTGTCGGTTTAAAAGATTTACGTCAAGCTATTGAAGATGTTAATAGTGGTAATTTACCACCACATCAACATGAAAATATCCAACATACATTTAATAATAATAATAATAACAATAATAATAGTCATAGTGATAATAATGTTAGTGATATTGAAGAAAATGAAGTACAACAGGCGCTAGTATCAAAAGTTTAGATTTACTCGTAACGAGTGGTGGGCTAAATTGCGATTCTTCAATTGGTGTGATGTAGACAACCAGTAATACACACTAATGCAATAAAGCACCACTATTGAAAAATCGCAACTTATCCCATCACTACTCGTAACTGTGTGATAATACGATATTTTTTTTTTAATTAATATTATCATTATTGTTATTATTAAAGACATTTTGTATTTATGTGATAGATGAAATCAAATACTAAATACAAGCAATTTTATCGAATCTAGGATTTATTTGGTTGGATCGCCGTAATTTAGAATTTAATTACGATAATTCTATTGATAAAAAATAGTGATGGTTGCTATTTCGATAGCAGTTATAAATAGCCGCGATCTAATAGCAGTTAACAATTAGCTATATTTAATAGCAAGCACGAACAATACCGAGCTCTGAAACGAACCGATTCAGCACCGGCGGCAATGGTTTAGACCAAAGCCTGCTAGATTTTTTTAGCGCTTCGTTTATTACAGGCCTGCCCATTTGTCTTCATTCACTATTCCGAATGAAACGCGAACTTTGGCCGCATTGGCGCTAGTTACCGGAATATAATAAAGTCACTATACAGAGTGAGCCAAGTGGTTGGCCTATTAGACGTTCAAAGAGTTCTAATTGATAAAAGTTTCTGAAATTTAGTTTGCGCCTGTTTTTCCACCTGAGCTACATCTAGAAAATATTTTCATTGTTCTATCAACCCCCGGTGTATGGGGTAGTGCACCCTACTTTCTTATTTTAAATGGAATGGTATATTTTTCATTCCATATTTAAATTCTATGGTAAAAATGAAATGGACTTTGATAACATGATCTGTAGACTAGCGTTAATAATTTTTCAGGAATATTGACTTTTTCTAAAAATTTTGATTTTGTAGTGTTTGATTAAAAAATTCGTATGTTTGAAGATATTGTTAATAGATAATCCAAATTTGGAACTCAAATAGTTTAAACTATGTACTTTACGCCAGATTTTTCAGAAATGAATTATATTTCAGCATTTAGCCGAAATAAATTTTTCTTTCAGCCAATTTTCAAAACTCAATATCTTTCTTATTTTAAATAGAATGGTATACTTTTCTTTACATGGTTAGATAGAGAAAAAAATTCTACACCGAACTGTATTAACATTTCCTATACCTATCGCTGATAGTTTTTCAGCTATTTAAGATTTTCAATTTTCAATAGTTTTCTCCCCCGTCTGAAATTGACTAGTGTCTAGTTGTCTATGACTTAATAATTCGCTTATAAAGAAATGCATAGGAGGCTTAGCAAAATGACATTAACTGTCACATTTGAGGTTAACAATGATTATTTTGTATGTTTTTTCAGCAATTTCTGCCAATTTTACATGAAAAGAAAATCCAATTAATTTTAATTTAATTATTTGTCAATTTCTTCTATGATTTTTTAATTAAAAAATATAAAAATAATTAATTATTTAGATGTGCATTGTGACAGAAGATTGTTTCGCCAAGCCTTCTATGTTTTAGTATTTTGTTTCAGGTGGTGAATTATTAGAAATCTAAAATCTTGAATAACTGAAAAATTATCAAGAATAGGTATAGGGAGTGCTAATATGATTCGATCCAGGATTTTTTTCTCCGTCTAACCGTGGAAAGAAAAATATACGATTCCATTTAAAATAAAAAAGTTATGGCGTTTTGAAAATTGGCTGAAAGAAAAACCGATTTCAGGTAAACGTTGAAAGATAATTTAATTCTACGGAATTTAGCGTAAAGTGCATAGTTTGAACTATTTGATTTCCAAATTTGGATTGTCTAGCAATAATACATTCCGAGATATGAATATTTCAATCAAACACTACAAAATCAAAATTTTCAGAAAAATTCAATATTCCTGAAAAACTATTAACGCTAGACCGTAGGTCATGTTATCAAAGTCCATTTCATTTTTATCGTAGAATCTAAATATGGAATAAAAAATATACCATTCTATTTAATATAAGAAAGTAGGGTGTACTACCCCATACACCGGGGGTTGATAGAACAATGAAAATATTTTCCAGATGTAGTTCAGGTGGAAAAACGGGTGCATACCAAATTTTAGTTAACTTTCATCGACTAGAACTCTTTAAACGTCTAATAGGCCAACCACTTGGCTCACCCTGTATATATAAAGTACCGCAATTCAACGTTCAAATGTGTTAGAGAGAGAAGTACATTTTCTAGACACAACATGGCTGCCTGACAGAAGGTGACCTCCATTTAACAAAAAAAACAATAGATGACAACCAATAAATGACACTGGTCATCAAAATTTTTAGCGCGCCAAATTTAAAAATTTAAATTTCAAGTATTTAGTGTTGCCTACTCCCACTAATATAACTGGCAGGAGACTGCATTTTCATTCTGTTTATAGTTGGCGTCAAATTTCAGACACAAAATGAATGCCAATTGCGGTACTTTATATATGTATATAGTGACTTTAGAATATAAAACAACATATTACTCCATCTTTATTTAGATACGCCATCTTTGGTTGCTTTGTTTGTTCGTTTTTGGCGAGAAATCTGTTACCAATCATAATTCAAGGTTCGTTCAGGTATTAGCCCCACACTTGCCACAGTGGCGAAAGTTGGCGTTTCATCAAGAATGTTCTTCTTATGGAGTTTTAGCTAAAGTCACTATATATATAAAGTACCGCAATTAGCATTCATTTTGTGTCTGAAATTTGACGCCAACTACAAACAGAATGAAAATGCAGTCTCCTGCCAGTTATATTAGTGGGAGTGGGCAACACTAAATACTTGAAATTTAAATTTTTAAATTTGGCGCGCTAAAATTTTTGATGATTTTTTGGTTGTCATCTATTGTTTTCTGTTAAATGAAGGTCATCTTCTGTCAAGCAGCCATGTTGTGTCTAGAAAATGTACTTTTCTCTCTAACACATTTGAACATTAAATTGCGGTACTTTATATAGAGTGAGCCAAGTGGTTGGCCTATTAGACGTTTAAAGAGTTCTAATTGATGAAAGTTTCTGAAATTTGGTACACACCCATTTTCTGCCTGAACTACATTTGGAAAATATTTTCGTTATTCTATCAACCCTTGGTGTACGGGGTAGTGCACCCTACTTTCTTATTTTAAATGGAATGGTATATTTTTTATTCCATTTTTAGATTCTATGATAAAAATGAAATGGACTTTGATAACATGACCTATGGTCTAGCGTTAATAGTTTTTCAGGAATTCCGACTTTTTCTGAAAATTTTGATTTTATAGTGTTTGGTTAAAAAATTCATATATTTGAAGATATCGTTGATAGATAATCCAAATTTAGAAATCGAATAGTTTAAACTATGTACTTTACGCTAGATTTTACAGAAATGAATTATCTTTCAGCATTTAGTCGAAATGAATTTTTCTTTTAGCCAATTTTCAAAACGTAATATCTTTCTTATTTTAAATGGAATGGTATATTTTTCTTCACATGGTTAGAAAGAGAAAAAAAATCTGCATCGAACTGTATTAGCATTCCCTATATCTATCGCTGATAGTTTTTCAGTTATTTAAGATTTTCGATTTTCAATAGTTTTCTCTCCAGTCTGAAACTGACTAGTATCTAGTTGTCTATGACTTAAAATTCGCCTATAAAGAAATGCATATGAGGCTTAGCAAAATGACATTAACTGTCACATTTGAGGTTAACTATGATTATTTTCGATGTTTTTTCAGCGATTTCAGCTAATTTTACATGAAAAGAAAATCCAATTAATTTTAATTTATTTGTCAACTTCTTCTATGATTTTTCAAATAAAAAATATAAAAATAATTAATTATTTAGATGTTAATTGTAACAGAAGGTTGTTTCTCCAAGCCTACTATGTTTTAGTATTTCGTTTCAGGGGGTAAATTATTAGAAATCGAAAATCTTAAATAACTGAAAAATTATCAAGAATAGGTATAGGGAATGCTTATATGATTCGATGCAGAATTTTTTTCTCTATTCAACCGTTCCATTTAAAATAAGATATTGCGTTTTGAAAATTGGCTGAAAGAAAAATTCATTTCGGCTAAATGCTGAAATATAATTTATTTCTGAAAAATCTGGCGTAAAGTACATAGTTTAAACTATTCGAGTTCCAAATTTGGATTATCTATCAATGATATCTTCAAATATATGAATTTTTTAACCAAACACTATAAAATCGAAATTTTCAGAAAAAGTCGAAATTCCTGAAAAACTATTAACGCTAGACCATATGTCATGTTATCAAAGTCCATTTCATTTTTATCGTAAAATCTAAATATGCAATAAAAAATATACCATTCCATTTAAAATAAGAAAGTAGGGTGCACTACCCCATACACCGGGGGTTGATAGAATAACGAAAATATTTTCCAGGTATAGTTCAGGTGGAAAAACGGGTGCATACCAAATTTCAGAAACTTTCATCAATTAGAACTCTTTAAACGTCTAATAGGCCAACCACTTGGCTCACTCTGTATATATAGTGACTTTAGTTTTAGCCAAATGGGCACGCCTGTAATAAGTAGAGTTAGGATTTTGCTCCCTAGAAGGAGCAGTAGGGGATCTAATTGTTGAAAAATTTGACAAAAGCGGCACATAAGGTTCGATTTTGAATCAGTTGTTTTATACGTCAACAAACAACAACAAGGCAAGGCGCTCTACATCGATAGCAACAGAATTTAGAAAAACAGTCGACCAATTATAAAGATTTGTTTAACTTAGCAACCTCATCGCTAAAACGCAGGTGTTTGATTTTGGCGAAATTTTGACAGATTTAGCTTCCCCTCCATTATTCTCTCATTGTAGTTCGTTTAGGTTAATGAACAAATGATTTACACTTAAAAATAAATGAAATATTACGCACAAATTTATAAATTATTTATAATTCTAAATTCATTTACTAATTCTGTTGAATATTATTGATAGAAATTATTTTTATATTTAATTTATTACAAGTAAATTGTCGATTATTTGTATTTTAAATCAATTACGCCACTGGTACGTTTTGACAGTTGAAATTTTTATTGTGCAACTATAGATCCTAACTCTAGTAATAAGCAAAGCGCTAAAAAATCTAGCAGGACTTATTTTAGACAAAAGACAGTTGCATTTTTATGGTAAATAATAAACAAAACTTTGATATTTTTTAAGTTGTGATCGCAATATAGCAGTAGTAATTATAACTGTTATTGAAAATTAGCAGACTGGCGCACTATTCAGAGATTTATCGTCGTTGTCTAACGACAATTTAACACTTTTGGGGTATCAAACAGGCTAAAATTTGATTCCGCCCGATCGTAGAAAACTAACTATTCAACTTTTTATTAATTTTTTTACATTACTTTAAACACTGTTTCAAATGGCACGTTTCTTAATGTCTTTTTTAGCTGTTTCAGTTTCAGCTTCAGCTTCTGCATCAATCTTTTCATGTTCTTTCTCGCGTAACTCTCTCAATTCATCCTGTAAATTTTCGAATTAAACAATAAAATAGAAAAGCAAATCGATAAAATTTGACGATTATTCTTGATTGTTTCTTCGATAAGTTTGTTAGTTTTCCAGAGAATTAAACAAAAAGAAAATACTTCGGATGACGTTTGCGACGGTTTTTTTCGAGCCTATAGACGATTCTATAAATTATAAAATCATCATATTTCCGGAAACGAGAACTGATTGGAAATTTTCTTAGAAATTTGAAAAACTCGTTCAATTTTCTATCAATAGACTCTACTCTAAAATTGGCTGACTCAAAATTGCCACAAAATTTCCAGAAATAGTAATCTTGGGATATAGCTAGAAATGCTCGTTCAAATGAGCCTAAACTCTTGAATTTTCAATGAAAAATACCAAAATTCTACTTTTTTCAGAGTTGTTCAGTTCTTTAAAATTCGATAGAAAAATTAAGTAAAATTTCTTACCCCCCATCCAAGTTTATCAGCCAATAATAGACAACCATCATCACAATCACCCAACCAAGCAACATCACGTGTATTATTTTTACCATCAAAATCTAAACCATCACTATTCAAACCTAACATTGACATTAATGTAGATCGTTGGCCGGCTTTTTCACGATTAATTAATAGTCTTGGGCATGTTTCAGGTACCCTAAAAATTACAAATCAATAAATAAATAACAGACAAATTAGAAAATATTTACATATCAACTAATGAAGCAAATGGTTGTACAACTAGTGACGAACCTAATATTAGCAATAAATCACATTTATCAAAATCTTGTTGTATTAAATGGTGAAAACGTTCAGGTAATGATTCACCAAAGAATACAATATCTGGTTTAACAATACCAATATTACATTTATCACAAATCGGCGGTATATCATCATTAAAAATCTTATCTTTCATCCATTTTAATGGATATTCTTTACGACATTTTAAACAATGACCAGTATAGAAAGTACCATGCGCTTCAACTAATTTCTCAGTTGGTATACCAGCTATACGTTCTAATGTATCAATATTTTGCGTATAATGCCGTAATAATAATTGTTTATCTAATAATAAACGTATAAAATAATGGGTAATTGTTGGTTTAAATTTGCCCGGATATAATTCTTTTGCTAATAGAAAAAATGGTATGGGATTTTGATGAAAGTAATCCAATAAGAAAATTGCTTGTGGATGTGGTAGATTATACTTTTCTAAATTGTCATAAAGACCACTCTTTGGTGAACGAAAATCTGGAATACCAGCAGCTAAAATTAGGATTCATTCAATTAATTTGAAGAGAATTTCTTGTTTTTTTAATTATCTACAAGTTGAAATTCCTGCTCCTGCCATTGTTATAATATTTTTACATTTCTTCTCTTTTATGTATTCTACTATACCATCGATAGAGACTGAATTCAAAACCTACAAAAAATGGTTAATTTGTTAGCATATAACTGGTTTAAGGGGATGCAGCAGCAAACGGAAAACAATGTAACTTTTTTATTTTCCAACGGATTTCAATGTTCTAAACGGTATTTAAAAGGGCATTCCAAGAGGGAGGGAAGTACATATATGATTTTTTGAAATTCGGATGTAATTTGGAGTTACAGAAGGAAATATAGAAGCATGTTTTTTAGCATTTTTTACAGTTTTTTTTTTATATTTTCCCTCATAACTTGGCAAATATTGCTTATTTTCTAATGAATTTCACAAAACATGTGGCCAATTAAAAGCGCTTTCCAAATCTGTTAGAAATTTTCCGATCGCATTGTTAGTTTTCCGGAAAATTGATGAAAGGTTTCGACATACTAATTTGATTTTTTTACGTACAGTTTTAAACTTAGACGACTGAACCAGGACTTGTTTGAAAGCTAATGAATAGCAGATTATTTTGAAAATAGTTTAAGATTGAAATTCGGAAAATTACTGGAAATTTATGGTGGGGAAATGTGATGAATTTTCACTAATTATTTATATCGGTTAAAATTAATTATTTTTGTATAAAGGGTATTGCAATTTATAGATTATTTCATTACCTTTCCAACGGTACCATTGTTGCTGCAAAAAAGTGAAAATCTTCTGGAAAATTAGTGATAAACAAAACTATGTTTATTATGTGGAAAGCCGACAGTGATAGTTCGATAACAACTCGCCAGAGTATAATATTAGCCACAAAAATGGGTTTCTTCCAGCGGCTCACAGATGTCAGCAGGTCTCTTTCTGCAATGTTGTCAAATTATTTTTTCTGTCTGAGGCCTTACCTTTGCCATCTTATTATTGCATAGATAATTGGAGAAACAAAAAACAATAAACTGGTTGTATATAACTAACTTTAACAATTAACAAAAAAAAAAATAGTCGCTATTTTAATTGGAATGTTAAAAAAAGAAAATTGTAATTTTTTTTACAAAAAAATAAACGATTTTAGCAAATTGACGACTAATTTTTTTGTTAATTGTCAAAGTTAATTATATACAACCAGTTTATTGTTTTTTTTTCTCCAATTATCTATGCAATAATAAGACGCCAAAGGTGTGGCCTCAGGAACAAAAACTATTTTGGCAACATTGCAGAAAGACGAGATGACAGACTTTGGAGCCCCCTTTCCGCCAATAGATGTAACTCATTTTTGTGGTTTGGAGACTTGCTATTCAACTCGTTTTTCACACGATAAACATAGTTTTGTTTATCACTAATTTTCCAGAAGATTTTCACTTTTTTGCAGCAACAATGGTACCGTTGGAAAGGTAATGAAATAATCTATAAATTGCAATACACTTTATACAAAAATAATTAATTTTTAACAGATAAAAATAATAGATAAAATTTCGCCACCATAAATTTCCAGTAATTTTCTGAATTTCAATCTTAAACTATTTTCAAAATAATCTGCTATTCATTACCTTTCAAACAAGTCCTGGTTCAGTCGTCTAAGTGTAAAACTGCCCGTAAAAAAACAAAATTAGTATGTCGAAACCTTTCATCAATTTTCCGGGAAACTAACAATGCGATCGGAAAATTTCTGACAGATTTGGAAAGCGCTTTTAATTGGCCACATGTTGTGTGAAATTCATTAAAAAATAAGCAATATTTGCCAAGTTATGAGGGAAAATATAAAAAAAAACTGTAAAAAATGCTACAAAACATGCTTCTATATTTCCTTCTGTAACTCCAAATTACATCCGAATTTCAAAAAATCATATATGTACTTCCCTCCCTCTTGGAATGCCCTTTTAAATACCGTTTAGAACATTGAAATCCGTTGGAAAATAAAAAAGTTACATTGTTTTCCGTTTGTTGCTGCATCCCCTTAAATATTTGATTCTTTTGAAATTATTTTTAATAGATGAGCTATTCGATTAATATTTCAAACGTGTCTAGAAGAAGCAAAATTAGCAACCTCAAAAATGATCGTTTCTAGAATTTTACAATTTTTAAAAATGAGATAAAAAATTTGCTCAGTTGCATTCTAAAATAAAAGCAATTAGTTCTAGGATAAAACTGAGAAAAAAGTATAGAAATTGATATTGGAGGATCTTCTAATTTTATATTCAACTAGAATTTGACATTTGTTAAGGGCCCTGGTCACATATGCTAATTTATGAGGTCATTTTCAAAACAGGGATTTTCTTGCATTTTCCAATGGATTTGGATGATCTAAAGGGCATTTGAAAGAGCATTTTAAGTAGAATGTCGTGGATTATCGGGTTTTTGGAAATTCGAACGTAGTCCAGAGTTACAAAAGAAAAATCGGAAGCACGCTTTTTTAGATTTTCGTTCATTACTTTACCAATATTGCTTATTTTTCAATGAATTTCACACAGCATCTATAAAATTAACAGCGCTTTCCAATTATGATATTTTCAGATCGCATTGTTAGTTTTTTGGGAAATTTATGAAAAACGAATTATTGTTGTTGTTACGAGTAGCTTACTTCATCCACTACCGGATAGAGGGCCTCATCGTAATTACAGACTCCTTTATCATATATCTAAGGCGACCACCTTACTTGTTTGCAATGTTGTCAAACCTCTTTTTTATGATTGAAACCACACCTTCGGTTATTTTGTAGATAGATTCGTATTTATAACATTTCAAGTATTTGTACGTAGCTAAGCACATCTAAAATCTAAATTAGCAGCCTCAAAGAGGCCAATCAAAAAAAGTATAAAATTATCTAGATAACTGTATGTTTTTAAAAAGAAAATTACTAATTTTAAGAAGTGAAAACAAAGCTAGAAAAACAACTCGGTTTTTCCGCGATAGTTCACGCAATTTTCAAACTAATTGTAAGAAAATAATCTCTCTATCTTGTAATCCGCTTTTTTATCAGCTTTCGAATGAGGGGTAATGCTGTCAAATGAAAATTGACTACAAATTCTTATACATCCTTATAGAAGTTTTCTTAATTTTTGCGGAAAACGAACAATGTAATCGGAACATTTCTTAAGATTTGAAAAGCGCCTTTAATTTGCTATTTGATTAGAGGAAATTTATTTTAAAATAAACAACATAGGCCAAGTTATGAGAGAAAATATAAGAATTTGCAGTAAAAAAAACACGAAAAAAATGCAACATGATTTTCGAATGTAATTCAAATTTTTCAAAAACCTATCTTTGGTTGTCGTAACTCCAAGAACTAGCCAGTTCAAATCGATATTCTCTGCACTCTTAAATAAATACACAATCTGTTTTTTTTTTGGGACTTTAGCATCTCCAGAGTTGAATATCTAACTATTCCTATATATGTATTTGTAAGCTTTTTTGTTGTTCTGTTGGTTGGAAAAAAAAATTTGAAAGAGGCCGAATCTAAGAACCGGCCTAATAACTTCCCCGACACATTCCGGATAGTTAATCATGAATTAGAAAAATATATTAAAGACAAGTATCAGAAGTCGACAATTAATGCAAGAATTCAAGTCTTAAAAAAAACTAACTTACTATAAAAATCAAAATCGGGAATTAAGAGCCGTGGCTATCTCACCACCACTGAAAAATTCAATGAGGAACCAGCACCTTGACAACCAAAACTCTGTTCACTGATCGGTGAATCCACACACACTTTTCAGTTCAACTTTCTTATAAACTCGATACACGATTCAACTGCGAAATTTTGACAGAACCACAGAACTGTCATTTCAAAATTTTGCAATTGAATTTTCTATGGCAACCGATCCCTTATAGAAGGCGGCAAATTTGAATTGGTTGACTACACTATTTTGCCAATTTTGTGCCCTAATTAAAAAAAGAAAAGAACATCGCACATGAGGGGTATTGTTTCGGACATCAAAGCACATGCCCTTTCGATTGGTGATATCAAATTAATATGTTATCTTGAATTTTTTTCAATCGCGCGCGCGCACACACACACACACACGCGCACACACACACACACACACGCCCACACACACACACGCGCGCGCGCGCGCGTGCACACACGGACATCAAGCTAAAAACTTCAAAAATGTGTTCAGGGGACCTCAAAACGTAAAGATATGCTGAAATCTCGAATTCGAAATTTTGGTCCGAAACTAATAACTTCCCTACCCTCAGGTCGGGGAAGTTAAAAATAAAAAAAATATACAGAGTGACCCAAATGGTTGGCCTATTAGAAGTATAAGAAGTTTTAATTGATGAAAGTTTCTGAAATTTGATATGTACCCGTTTTTCCACCTGAACTACATCTGGAAAATATTTTCGTTGTTCTATCAACCCTCAGTGTATGGGGTAGTGCACCCTACTTTCTTATTTTAAATGGATTGGTATATTTTTTATTCCATATTTAGATTCTATTGTGAAAATGAAATGAACTTTGATAACGTGACCTATGGTCTAGCGTTAATAGTTTTTCAGGAATTTCGACTTTTTCTGAAAATTTTGATTTTGTAGTGTTTGATTGAAAAATTCATATGTTTGAAGATATTGTTGATAGATAATCCAAATTTGGAACTCAAATAGTTTAAACTATATACTTTACGCCAGATTTTTTAGAAATTAATTATATTTCAGCATTCAGCCGTAATAAATTTTTCTTTCAGCCAATTTTCAAAACGTAATATCTTTCTTATTTTAAATGGAATGGTATATTTTTCTCTACACGGTTAGATAAAGAAAAAAATTCTACATCGAACTGTATTAACATTTCCTATACCTATCGCTGATAGTTTTTAAGCTATTTAAGATTTTCGATTTTCAATAGTGTTCTCCCCAGTCTGAAATTGACTAGTGTCTAGTTGTCTATGACTTGATAATTCGCCTATAAAGAAAGGCATAGGAGGCTTAGTAACTTGACATTAACTGTCACATTTAAGGTTAACAATGATTATTTTGTATATTTTTTCAGCGATTTCTGCTAATTTTACATGAAAAGAAAATCCAATTAATTTTAGTTATTTGTCAATTTCTTCTATGATTTTTTTAATTAAAAAATATAAACATTATTAACTATTTAGATGTGAATTGTGACAGAAGATTGTTTCGCCAAACTTACTATGTTTTAGTATTTCGTTTCAGGGGGTAAATTATTAGAAATCAAAAATCAGGAATAACTGAAAAATTATCAAAAATTGGTATAGGGAATGCTAATATGATTCAATGCAAAATCTTTTTCTCTATACAACTGTGTAAAGAAAACTATACCATTCCATATAAAATAAAAAAGTTATTGCGCTTTGAAAATTGGCTGAAAGAAAAACTGATTTCAGCTAAACACTGAAAGATAATTTAATTCTATGAAATTTATCGTAAAGTACATAGTTTTAACTATTTGATTTCCAAATTTGGATTGTCTAGCAACAATATTTTCTAAGATATGAATTTTTTAAGCAAACACTATAAAAGCAAAATTCTCAAAAAGTCGAAATTTTTAAAAAACTATTAACACTAGACCATAGGTCATGTTGACAAAGTCCATTTCATTTTCATCATAGAATCTAAATATGGAATAAAAAATATACCATTCTATTTAAAATAAGAAAGTACACCGAGGGTTGATAGAACGACGAAAATATTTTCCACATGTAGTTCAGGTGGAAAAACGGGTGCATACCAAATTTCAGAAGCTTTCATCATTTAGAACTCTTTAAACGTCTAATAGGCCAACCACTTGGCTCACTCTGTATATAGACGTCCCTACTTGTGTAGAATATCTTAAAAAAAAAACCCTCAAACCAGTGAGACGAATATATGACCATAATTGTATTAAAAGCCAGAAAAAATACTGATAATTGACAAAAGAAATAAAAACCGAAGGTGTGGTTTCAATCATAAAAAAGAGGTTTGACAACATTGCAAAAAAGTAAGGTGGGCGCCTCAGATATACAGGCTGATTCAGAATAACTGAAGGTGACGCCAGCATAATGCGTAGCCATTTTATCAAACTTAATTTCCACTTGTTTCCTTTCAATGACCTTTGACGTTTGAGTGACATTTCACAAATCGTCAGTGGCGTACAACGTATTCTGATTGTATTGTATTTTTTTTGTATTATTCGTTTTTGAGCTATTTACAAATAAAAAATAGTGTTCCTAGAACTAGTAAATTCTAAATACTTATTTGAAAATCGCAGGTTATGTTTCGATGGTTTACAGTACGCCACTGACCTTAATATGTCAGAATAAATGAAAAGCGGCAAAAATTTGTTTGACAGCGTTAATGAGGAAAGCGGCACGTTCAGTCATTCTGGATCAGCCTGTATAATAAAAGTCTGTAATTAGGATGAGGCCCTCTATCCGGTAGTAGATGAAGTAAGCCATTCGTAACAACAATAATTCGTTTTTCATAAATTTTCCGAAAAACTAACAATGCGATCTGAAACTATCATAATTGGAAAGCGCTTTTAATTTTATAGATGCTGTGTGAAATTCATTGAAAAATAAGCAATATTGGTAAAGTAATGAACGAAAATCTAAAAAAACATGCTTCCGATTTTTCTTTTGTAACTCTGGACTACGTTCGAAATTCCAAAAACCCGATAATCCACGACATTCTACTTTCCTGCTCTTTCAAATGCCCTTTAGATCATCCAAACCCATTGGAAAATGCAACAAAATTCTTGTTTTGAAAATGACCTCACAAATTTGCATATGTAACAAGGGCCCTTAACTAATTTTTCAAATATTCCAACAGCTAGATAAAAACGCCCGTACAACTAACCTTGGGCTTTGCCCTATCGTCATTATCACTACGGAAGTTCAATTTATCGGCCAATAATTTACCGAGTGATTCAATATTCGATAAACCTCGGCCCGATGTACTTGCCGGAAGCCCCCTTATTATCATCATCATTCGACTTTTTATCAATTTCTTTTGGTGTTGGCGCTGTTGTTTTCTCTGGTGTTTTTTTTGCACCTAGAATAGAAATCAAATTGAGGTTATGTTATTTTAACAATTTGATAAAACCTAAATGTTTAATTATTTTTCTTAAACGATAAAAATGATTAATAAATATACCGGTTTTATTCGATGACATTGTTTTATAAACAATGAATTTCACAATTTTATCAACAATAATTAAAACACAAACGATTTTGTCATTTATGTCAAATGAATGGACGTGACTTTAACCACCTCCAACCTATCATACATACAGTATGAGTCGAAAGTAACGCATAATATTCATAACTTTTCTATCAAATTTTGAAAAATACCAAAAAGGCCCGCTCTGGACAGGAAACTTAGGTGGGGATTTTTGCAGGTGTCACAAGCTTCATTTATCTCGAGAAACTACAAATAAATTATAGTAAATAATGAAATAATCATTCAAGTTCTACAGTAGAGAGTAACTTTTCAGTTCTTCCAGGATTTAGTGCTGAAAAACGAAGAAAAACTATTTTAGAGTTTATTGTCAAAACCCTCGTCTATAGTTGAAGAGAATCGCTATATTGTTTATCAAGTCTAAGCGACTTTTTACCATTTTCTAATAAGCTACAGTGTTCTAATTTTGCTAAAATATTCCCCAGGGACTACTCTACAAATTCTTAGAATATTTTTCTCATTCGCGTTGTAATTAAAGGTGCTAGAAGCTATAAAAACTAGAAACATAAGATGGTTCTAGCCGTATATACAGGATGAGTTACAAACTTTTACCACACAAATGATACAAAGTAATATTGGTTATTGAGGAAATATAAAACAAATAAATATAATTCTACAATTTATTGTTACTACTAAAGATTTTCGTCTCCATTATCGACTAGAATGATTATTTAGGGAACATTTCGTCGATAGGTACACGATTGAAGAAATTATTACTTTCTGATTTGACAATACTAGAAAATAATTTCTGATAACCATCACCTACATCTTCAAATACAGCACTCCAATTTTCATTCAATACTTTATTTAAATTATCACTCAATTGTTTATTGCCTTCAAATAAATTCTCCATATTGAAATGTATATTTCCTGGTACAAGAATTGATTTTACATCAGTTATTTTATAATGTTTTTTGCCATTTTTATCAAATTCCTCCAAACTAATTTCAACTGTGACTTTCAAATCACCTGAAAGAATAGTATTTTGAATATATACAGACTAAACCAATAGAATGGTCCAAGTTTTAACATGTGTTCACGATATTTCTCCTCGCAGTAGCCTATGATTTATTTCAACCCAGTAATCTGCATTACCGACAGATTAGTGTTTCAATAACTTGCCGGTAATGCAGATTACTGAATTGAAACAAACCATAGGCTACTGCGAGAAGAAACACCCTGTATATTTAAACAACAAAACCATTGGAAATTTATCCTTACTTGCTTGAATGTGACAATTTCCATTTCCTTTAAGTTCAACCATCAATAATTTCCCATTATATTTGTAATGACCCTTGAGATCGAACAATGGAATCGTCCCTTTTATTGTTAATTTATTCTTATCGAAATCCATACTGTTCGATTAAAAATAAAACAACAATTTATTAAAAATTGATAATCAGAAAAAAGGAAATTTCGACAACTTACTCAGCCGATTCGATATTTGTTGTTGATAAGTCCTTGGAATTTGATGTCATTATACTGTTGTTCAAAATTCACAGTGCCTTTACTGCCCGGCTGAACCAGAACTTCTTTTATAGGAAATGGATCAAGAGAATTTAAGCCGATTGATGACATTGGTTTTGTTAATTTTTTTAAAACATCGCCAACGCTTTCTTTCAAACATTGTTTAAAGTTCGAATCACCACGATGGCAAACTTTAATGGAACTTGCTGAAATTTTATATTTAAAAAAGTAGGGAATTTATTGATAATCAATATTGAATTGAAATTCTTACGTAATTTTGCTGAATTTGCCAAATTATTTATTAATAATAGGACAAAGTAGATGCAAATTTGTTGCTTCATTTTTTCTTGTAAAAACAGCATAGGAACGAAAATTGAACACTAGTTCTGGTTCTCGATGTAAGGCACTTTTAAGGTCTTCTATTAGGCGCCAGTGCTAGATAAAAAATCGTAAATAATGGTAATAAATTATAAGAATCCATTAGTGGATGTAATTTATTTCAAGATACTTGAAATTTATGGAATTATCGACCATACATTAACACTAAGGACTAGAAGAAAAAATTGGAAACTTTGATGTATGATTTCTCGTTTATTTTTTAATAAAAATTCAAGAATTTGGGCTTGTCAGAAATAACACAAGTTACATAAGAGGTTTTATAATTTTGGAAAATCTTATGTACGCCATTTTTCGATAAGCTTTTAAAATATGTAAATAAGAAATACAGTGTTTTCAAATTTATCAATTTTCTGGAAGACTAACAAGCTATTGGAAAATTTCTGAGAGATTTGAAAAGCGATTTCAATTCTCCATCAAAATGAGCGATTTCGACAAAAAAATTCTCCTACACTTTCCACTATAGCTCAAAAATTAATCAAAATTTTCCAAAAGTGAAACGACTGTTACCTGCTCCTTGAAATGCCCTTTTTATTTCGCGGGATTCATTAAAATACGGCCTCAAATTTACTCAATTTTCTTTAATGGCTCGTGTCACATAGACAAGACTTTTCAAAACAACCCTAGAAGTTTATTTTCCAACGGATTTCAATGTTCTAAACGGTATTTAAAAGAGCATTTCAAGAGGGAGGGAAGTACATATTAGATTTTTTGAAATTCGGATGTAATCTAGAGTTACAGAAGGAAATACAAAAGCATGTTTTTTAGCATTTTTTACAGTTTTTTTTTATATTTTCCCTCAGAACATGGCAAATATTGCTTATTTTCTAATGAATTTCGCACAACATGTGGCAAATTAAAAGCGTTTTCCAAATCTGCCAGAAATTTTCCGATCGCATTGTTAGTTTTCCGGAAAATTGATGAAAGATTTCGACATACTAATTTGATATTTTTACGTACAGTTTTAAACTTAGACAACTGAACCAGGGCTCGTTTGAAAGCTAATGAATAGCGGATTATTTTGAAAATAGTTTGAGATTGAAATTCGGAAAATGTATTGGAAATTTATGGTGGTGAAATGTAATGAATTTTCACCTATTATTTTTATCGGTTAAAATTAATTATTTTTGTATAAAGTGTATTGCAATTTATAGATTATTTCAGTACCTTTCCGACTGCACCATTGTTATTGGATAAAAATGGAAAATCTCTTGGAAAATTAACGATAAACAAAACTATGTTCATCATGTGAAAAACCGAAAGTGATAGTTCGATAGATACTCGCCAGGTATACTATTGTCTACAAAAATGGGTTTCGTCTAGTAGCGCATTGATTATATACGAGTTTATTGTTTTTTTCTCCAATTATCTATGCAATAATAAGACGACAAAGGTGTGGCCTCAGGAAACAAAAACAAATTTGGCAACATTGCAGATAGACGAGATGACAGACTTTAGAACCCCTTTTCGCCAATAGATGTAACTCCATTTTGTGGCTTGGAGACTTGCTATTCAACTAGTTTTTCACACCATAAACATAGTTTTGTTTATCACTAATTTTCCGAAAGATTTTCACTTTTTTGCAGCAACAATGGTACCGTTGGAAAGGTAATGAAATAATCTATAAATTGCAATACACTTTATACTAAAATAATAAATTTTCACCTATATAAATAATAAGTGAAAATTCATCACATTTCCCCACTATAAATTTCCAGTAAATTTTCCGAATTTCAATCTCAAACTATTCTCAAAATAATCTGCTATTCACTAGCTTTCAAACGAGCCTTGGTTTAGTTGTCTAAGTTTAAAACTGTACGTAAAAAAATCAAATTAGTATGTCGAAACCTTTCATCAATTTTCTGGAAAACTAACAATGCGATCGGAAAATTTCTGGCAGATTTGGAAAGCGCTTTTAATTTACCACATGTTGTGTGAAATTCATTAGAAAATAAGCAATATTTGCCAAGTTATAAGGGAAAATATAAAAAAAAACTGTAAAAAATGCTGAAAAACATACTTCTATATTTCCGTCTGTAACTCTAGATTACATCCGAATTTCAGAAAATCAAATACGTACTTCCCTGCTGCTTAAAATGCTCTTTCAAATGCCGTTTAGGTCATTAAAATCCGTTGGAAAATAAACTTCTAGGGTTGTTTTGAAAAGACACGGGTCCTTAAATAGCCTGGTTCTACATATTTGCTATTTGAAACTCGCTCTAATATTCCGCACGAGACAACCTGATTCACACAAACGAAAAACTTGGGCCCATTCAATTGGACGTCCGTGCACATCATCCGATCTTTAATTATAAATAATTTTTGAGCTGTACAATTTATTAGCTTTGCAACGAAATTTAGATACAAAAATACAATACGTTCGATAATAATTAATAATAAACTAACGTTAATTTAAAAAGTTAATATATTTATAGATGATAAAGGTAAAATATTATTGAGAACTTAAACCAAATTAGAATAAATTTCCAATAAAAGGACATACATTACAGTTGCAATTATATTAAAAATTTGAAAAAATTCTGGAATATTACAGGGGAAGCAGATAGGTTCTCTAATATTTATGTTAATATTCAGATAAAAATGTACAAAAATCCACATTCAGAGTATTTTTGTAAAATATCAGCTTGGCAAATGACACTATTGTAAATACGGATATGTTTTTTTTTTTGCAAAAATTCAAATCGAAAACAATTAAATCTTCTTTGAACCTAATTTCATTGGACCAGCAGCATTACGACTAGCACGTCTCAATTCCATTTCTTTCTGTCGCATCAATTTCCTCTCATCCCGTTTCTTTTTAGCTTCCTCCAATTTACTATTTGTTGTTGTTGTTTCATCAATCGGTTCAAATTCTATTTCACCCCAACTATTTGGTGATTTTATACGTTTGGTTGTTGTTGTTTCGCGTGTTTCCGGTATTATTGGTGTTGTTTCACTTGGACTCCATGCTTCCGATGGTGATGTCAATTCAGTTTCAACTTCCTTTATTACGAAAACGAATTATTTCTTTAATTAATTGCTTTATTTAGAATAAAATTACCGGTTCCTCTTCTAAACTACCCCATTCTTCATTATCCCAACCGTCTGTAGCTTTATTCGTACTAGGTCCTGATGGTGGACTAGCTGCATTACTTGTACCATTACCACTACCGCTACTACTAGCCATTTGACCGCCAGTCTTTCAAAGTATGTTAATAATAAAATCAAAAAACCAAATCAATCGTATTCTCTAATTTTTTACCGATTCATTACTATGACAACAATATAGTTTTTGATTATACAGTGTTGTCATAGTAACGAATCGCTAAAAAGTTAGAGAATACGACTATTTGATTGAGGATCTACAACGGAAATTCTTAATTATAGAGGAAAATCTTGGAGCATCTTTTTTATGTTTTTTGTAATATTTTCCTCTATAACTTCTAGATAGTAAATTAAAAAGGCTTTCGAAATATACAAGAAATTTTCTTAAACAGAAATAAAATCCAAATTACCTCCATATCGCCCCAATTATCGTTATCACCCCAATGATCATAATCATAATCACTAACTGAATCATTACCACGACTACCATCTTCATGTTCTAATGATGTCATTGATGTAACACTTGATGTAGTTGTCGATATACTACTACTAGATGGTTGTTCTAATGATGCCGGTTTTGTTAACATACGACTAGCCATTGGATTCATTGATTTCACCGTATCAGATTGACTACGATAGAATTTGGCTGTAACAGCTGTTACAGCCCAACCGGCCCATGTTGCTGCTGCATTACTTAAACTCGGTGTTGCTGTATTCACATCAGCTTCTAAAACAAAAAATAACAATCAGTCGTATTCTTTAACTTTGAAGATTCGTTACCATGACAATACTGGTGAATTGAAAAGAGACAGAGACAGCGTTGTCATAGTAACGAATTGTCAAAAAATTTAAATCAACGATACTCACCCATACTTTCACGTAAACTTGGATCTTCTGAGACTTTCTCTAATTTACCTAAAAATCCTTTAATTGTACGAAATACAGAATCACGTACAGACTTTTCTGGGTCCATTGTTAATTGACATAAAGCCGGCAATATTCTCGATGATACTTCATTTAATAGATAATATTGTTGTGTAGCGGCTAATGCTAAAATACCAGCATTTCTAGCCGGTGGAAATGGATCGCGCATTGCACGTATAAATGCCGATATTAAGACTTTCTGACGTATTTGCGGATGTAAATGTTGGGCAATTTTACCTAAACATACTGTTGTATTTGTACGTATACCGCCTTGATCGTCTTTCGATTGTAAACGGGCAAAATGACGTAAAACTTCCACATTTAGATTATTGTAATTCAATTTTGGAGCTAAATGTATCACAGACTGGAAATATAACAAAAATTATCGAATTTTTTTAAATATAAAAGGTACAACTGGTCAAAAAAATGGAAACTTTGATCGACGATTTCTCCCTTAATTGAACACATGGACCCATGTGTAAAATCTGGTTGAAAAGGGCATCTTTTAGTCTACTATTTAGATGCATCTGCTTTAGAAAAATTCTAAGAAATTGTGAATTAAAGAAGAAAATGTTAGAGTATCTCTTATGATTACTAAAGAGAGGCACTATTTGGAAAAGTAAGCTGTGCATCTCAATCCATGTTAATAAGATGTCGACTAGTAGGCTATGAAATCACATAACCTCATAAATTGAGGTTATATGGCCTCTATTGCTAAACAACTGATTTCATAGCCTACTAGTCAACACCTAATTAACAGGCACAGCTTACTTTTCGAAATAACGCCTCACTTTAATGATTACAGTGGCATCTATTGTATTTAAATAGAATTTAGACAACCCTACTTTCCGATATTGTAGACCAAGAATGGCCTTTTCAACGAGATCTCTGCGTTGTTCCAATTGTTAAATTAAAGAAAAAATCACCAATTAAAAATTCTTCTTTTTGATGAGTTGTAACCGGGTTATTTCAATTAAAAATCGATTACTTTAACAGTCTGTTCGCGTATTGTCGGATTCGTATCCATAAATCCATGAGCAATTTGTGGGAATATCTGATCGTTTACAGTAGCCGATTGTAAATGTCCAATAAAATGTTCTAATTGTTGTAATAATCTCGATCTTGTCGCTCGATCATTACTACCAAACAATTTTACAACACACGGAACTATCTTCTTTTGATATTCGGATTCATCTAATAATCTTCCAAGCTTAATTAACAAACAATTAAAATCGAATTTAAAATAAAAAAACCAATACAAATACCTTAAACATTGGTGCTAAAACAGCAGAACCGGCGTCACCGTAATCGAAAGCGGTGATTAATTGTGGTAAAATTTTATGTTTACAAACATTATCCGGAAAATTATCCAAATGTGGTGTTAAATTAGAAAAGAATCGATTCTTTTCGTTTTTATCTTTAATTTGTATCTCTTCCAAAAATAATAACGTATCAACTAGATCGTTTTTAAAATAACCACCTAATTTACGACAACGTGTAATAATATCGGCCGGATTCGGTCTGGATGATGGATTTGCACCAACCAATTCACAATATAATGGACCCAATTGTTTCGGTATCTTTAAATTAATAAAAATTAGAAATATTCAAATAGAATTGTTGAATTTTCGAATACTTTATCGAGAATTTTTAACGATGATTGGGTATAAAGCGGACCGTTGAAGACTTCCCAGATTAAACAACCCAAGCCCCACATGTCGGCCGAACTAAAAATGGAAATTTCAAGATAAATTGCATTTGGATTATTTAAGAGCTAAACCATTTTGTAATCGATCGCTGTTTGGCCGGATCGTTTTTTTCAGGTGGATCGTAAATTTCTAATGATGGTAGAATTTTAATAGCCACAGTTTGATTATCTTGAGCGTTCCCAACATATTCAACTCCGCCCAATTTCCACTCACCGGATGCATTCACAAAAACTGACCAAATATTTACATTATTATGCCGCAAATTTCCATCGTTATTCAAAAAAGACAAAGCTCTCTAAAATTTCTGTATTATTATCAATTTAAAATAGTTGAAACAATTAAAGTTACAGTAATTTGAAAGATTCCCCAAGCGATGTAGAGTTCCTGTTGAGGCCCCTCTAAAGTTAATTTATCTAAATGACTAGCTAACGGCTCGATATATTCAGTTACTAAATATAAAACTTTATCAGATTCGAAACTATCTAAATATGTTAAAATGCTCGGGTGTCGTAGTGTTTTCAACCGTTTTACAGCCGATTTTGCAATCTCTAATTGCGTCTCAGAACTATTCTTAACATCAAACACGAATACTGAAACTTCCTCATTTGTGCCCTGGAATTTTTCATAAAACATAAACGAGAAAATCATCAACAATTACGCCACGAACCTTCTTTTTGCCTTTATGCAATGTCCATACACTTCTCTCCTCGACACCTTTAACCAAATCACCAACTTCAAAATTGAAATCTTTCGATGGATCCCGGGAGAAAAACGACCACATTATTGAAATTATTTGACGGTTGTTTTGGAAAAATAAATAAAAATTGATCCAAATAAAATCATCGAATTTTAAAAACTTAACCTCAACGTCACCAATTTGACGTTTCAATTATTTGACAGACGGCTGGCAAACTAGGGGCAAACTTAATGCGCATAAATTTCCCAGACAAAATTAGAATTAAATTTAATTAATCTTTAAAATACACAATAAAAAATTTAAAAAAAAATAAAGATTTACACAAAATAACAACTATTACACTCTAAATTTTATTTAATTTGAGTTGTTTTTAATTTATATTGAATTACATGTTGCGCCATCTATTGTCGCAATAATAATCAAGTGACGTATTGTGAAAGTTAGGTTATGATTTTTTGAAAATGTCCGATAAAGATTTGTTGCAAAAGAAATTACAAACTGCTTTAAAATTGGGTGGATTCATTGTACGCAAGTATATTAATTCAAATTTAATTGATTTAAATTCGTTAATTGTAAAATTTCAGAGAATTTTGTTCATCAATCATCGATAAACTATTGGCAGCTAAATTCGATCTAAACAAAAAGGAAATATTCAACGAATTCGTTAATAATTTATCCAACAATCTAGAGAATCAATGCATAGCCGAACAGAGTATCGAACAAGAGCATATCGATCGTGCTTTAGAAGTCTGCCTGCATTCTGGTTACGATAAAAACGAGACGATTTTCAACGTAATTAACGCTTTCGATTTTCCGAAACTATACTACGATCATGAACGCAAACAGTATTTTATTGATAAAAGAAAATCGAAGTTCTTATCGGATCCGGATACAAAAACCCAACTGTTTCTGGATCGTTATTTAACAATTCTACAACGTACACGGCGTAATTTCCAAAATACGGAAATCAAATTGCAAACCGTTGATTATTTGTTAACGTTAACGCACGCTGAGTTGGATAAAACGTTGATTTTAGGTTCATTATTGCAAGTATCCGAGGGCAAATTCCATTTAGAAGACCCCACAGGGATCGTACAACTAGACCTAACTTGTGCCAAGTACTTAAACGATTCTTAATTAATTGAATTTAAATTAAACTAATTGTAGATACCATGGTGGTTTTGTCGTCGAGAATATCTTCGTTCTAGTCAACGGTATCTATCAAGATAAACTATTGAAAGTTTCAACGATTGTTCTGCCACCAGGTGAAGAAGCGAAAGATTCCCGACATTTCTTCAATACGATCAATTATTTCGGCGGTCCGTCTACAATTCTATTGAAAGATTCGATTAAATTGACGGAATACATGTCGAAAAAACCGCTACAATACGATGATGTTCTTCTCCGATGTCCATTTAGATCACCCGTTAATTTTCGATAAATTAAAAATTCTATTTGACGGTATCCAGGATAATCCGCCGATAGCTTTCGTGTTCATCGGCAATTTCCTATCGCAAATGTGCAATAATGAACGATTGGAATTGTTGAGGAAATTATTCCGGCAATTGGGCGAATTGATTGTGAAATATAAGAATTTAGTTGAGGGTAGTCATTTTGTGTTTGTTCCGGGACTTGAAGATCCGTGTATGTCGCATATTGTGCCGAGATTCGAATTGCCGAATTCGATAACGAGCGAAATGTGTAAAGTTTTCAATAAAGCGATATTCGCAACGAATCCGTGCCGTTTACAATATTGCACTAGAGAGATTACAATCTTCCGGGCTGATGTTTTATCGAAATTGATGCAAGGCGCCCTATATAAACCTGATAAAGAGAAAATTGCTGATAATGTACGTTGTGATAATGCATTTTTCGTTTGTAATGGAATTTTTGTTACAGTTGACACGTACAATACTCAGTCAAGGGCACTTGAGTCCTTTATCATTGAATTCGTTAACTGTACATTGGGATTTCGATTATACGTTACGATTATATCCAATACCGGATTTGATTGTTATTGGTGATAAATCTGAGAGTTATCAGAGCGAGTATAAAGGATGTCAAGTCATTAATCCTGTAATTAATTTAATTAATTAGAAATTTTTAGTTAATTTTTAAACAAATTCCAGGGATCTTTTTGCGAGAGTGGCTTCCAATTCCAATCGTACACACCAGCTGAGAAGACCGTAGATGCTTGTATTTTATAAAAAAACTGGTATTTTATACAAATTTGTATTCATCCTAGATTAAAACAAAGAAATTCAAGATTTCAAATTTTACAATATATACACCTTTATTCTTATTATTATAATAATAATAATAATAATTAAAATAGATTAAGGATTGTTCCTATAAGGCGTTTCTTTATTTTTTTACAATCCAAACCAAATCAATATTGAATTAAAATTTACGTATTCGCGATTTTACAATACTAATTGAAAAAAAATACAAATCAAAACAAACAGATAAACAAAAATAAAGTCAACAATTCTGTAAATATCACACTTTTTCTTGAACAAAAAAAAAGGGAAAATCAATTATCATTCACACAAACACACAAATTACCGATATTTACAAATATACTGCTAGTTTTATATATTTTTTACAATAAACAATAAAAATATATCACATATATTAATAGATTTTCTTTGAAATGATGATGGTCGATGATTAGTGGAGAATTGTGGCACTATTTTCTTTAAATAAAACAAAAATGAAAATTGAATCGCTATAATGATAGATCTGGTGATGTTCCTAAATTTAATTATTATAATTTTTGTATTAGAATTGATAATACAACTTACGTTCTTTCTCATATCGCCGACAAGCTTCTTCACGTTCAACAGCATCAAAATACCATAAAGTGATAGCATAACGTGTCTGATAAGCTGGTTGTACTTCATGTGGATTACGACGATCTGACCAGAAGAAACATAATCGATCGAATAACGGCTCAATATCGGCAACCTTTAAATATTCCATAAATTCAAACAAATATTATTTGTATCTATCCCTTGAAAAATATATTAAGCGTTTGGAGAACATTAAGGGCTCATAATTAGTTTGTAAATTGTTCAAAAAAAGAGAATATCGCGATTTTCAGTAGGTGAAATTTGGCAATTTTTGAATGAGGTGGGGTTAAAATTTTACTAGAATCATCCAGAGATTACAAGGGATAGATGTGGTTTTGTATAAAAAATACAAACTTTATCGCCTAACCAGCCCTCTGGGAATATTCGTAATAGTCCACCACTAAGTTTAACATCCCAATTACGATTTAAATAATAGATTGCTGTTATACAACGACCATCATGATTTGGATTATCCACGTGTTTAACATAATGGGATCCTGAGCCTGGATAACACGCCACCATAGCCTGGAAAATATTCTTATTAATAATAAATCAAAACGTGTTTATGAAAAATTCTCAAACTTGAATTAAGGATAACCAGTTTTTTTTATTATATTTCTATTATAATCACAGAAAATATTTTAAATAAATGTATAATTTCCGCTATTTCTGCTTTTATAATTGTATTTTAACAATTATTTGTATTCTATCAGCGCAACAAAAATCAATAGAAAAACATTCCTAAGAATCGTAATCTACACGGAAAACTTCGGATAAAAACATACAATAACAAATAATAATTTTAAAAATATTTGTATAAAAATTACGTCCTTCATTTATTTTCAAAGTAAAATCAATCGAATTTTCCGCAATTTCGAAGAATGTATAGAAAAATAATAAATCGATAATAAACACACATGTTGGACATACAACTTTTCTTTAATGTGGAAATTACACAATTTTCATCTAAAAATATTCCACGGTAATAAAAATCATGCTCGTCTAATGCGTTTCAATGCATACAATGTAAAATTAGACGCATTACGTTATTGCTCTAGAGTTGTTTAAGGTTTATTTAACTAATTGCAAATAAAAGAAACTATAATCACATTTATCAACAATAATTGTGTTTAATTAACAAATTTACTTAAAAATTCAAAATAAACATGATTTTTGTCTAGACGAGGATTTCTTGTTTAATTTCCAGTACCTCGAATTCAATAAAAATAGACAATCTATATCGCCTAAATTTGGTGTAATACAATTGTAAATTATTTATTGTATTGACATGTTCAATTATTTTATCGATCAGAAATTGATAATGCACCTCCGCATATTTCAATTCTATTGTTACTCGAGTATTTTCGCGAAATTCTTGATGTTGTTATCAAACGGTCCCATTATAATAATTGAGAAATTCACCTATAATGACAATTAAATTTTTTTGTTATCCTTGTGAGCGGTCACGGTTAAAGATAAAATTTATTGACTCATTCTATTTGAATTAATTCAATCGAAATATTTCCAATATCAATGTAATCAGAAATTCCATAACAAAGGCTGTTATCGAATGATTTTTAAAAATTTGAATTGTTAATTTTTTCCGATAAATGGGGGGAAAATTGTGTGGTTTTTGCCTTTGTGTGATCTATCTGGTGTTGTTTTAATTAATCTCTAGATGGGTCCTAATATTTGCATTCTTTTAAATAATAAAAAATTTATTAAAACGCGAAAATTGTATTTTCAATCTAGAACATTCTCGTAACTCAATCACTATTTAGACCAGATTTCTAAATCTTCTATAAATATTACAATTTATGAGTATTTTCTTGTGAATTTTATAAATTTAACGATTTTATTTCATCATCAAATAGGGTGTTTCTAATTACAAAACAATTCGATTTGAAATTTGTAAGTCTCGACCATCTCTACAAAAATCAATATTTATTTAAATAATTATAAAATAATTCCTAGTAAATGCAATGTTTATAAATAAATTTGATTATTGGGAATCCCCGAGAGCGAATCAAATTCGTGTTATCTATGCAATTATTTTGGTAAATCTTGCTCGTTTTCCACGAAACTTAATTGCAATTAATTAACAAATTATCGAATTAAACTATAATTAACACGAATAAGTGCTAAATACTTTGAACTTTTCACCTATAGAAAAATTTTGTTTCCCTGTTGCCACATTAATAAAAATTAACGCAATTAACTTAACCAATAATTTAAAAAAAATATATAAATATATAAATTTAAAAAAATCAACCAAATAACTTCTAAATTCGCTCGAAATTATTTTTGCAGTTTTTCTTGCAATTGTTAATACCTGAAAACGTTCTAATTGAATCTTTCACAATTCAAAATTAGATCCAATCATTATAATCACCAGAAATGATCACAAAAATTAATCAATAATTGTATCGAAGATAGTATCAACATTCTAATGGAATTTCTCATAATTCAAAATTAGATTCAAACGACTAATATTAGAATCATTATAATCACCAGAAATGATCACAAATTTGAAAAATCAAACAGTTGTACTGAAGATGGTGCTAGTATCGTATCCGATGTCCCAAATCGAGAATTTAAATATTTATGGACATTCCTTAAACCAAGCTTTTTTATTACAGCTATTTCATAATTATTTTCACTAAAAAAAAGGATATTTGTGATTTGAATTATAACAATTATCCTTAAACTCTTATGTAAAATTACCTAATTAAACTACAATTAAGCAAATAATACCAACTTTCCACGTAGTTTTTTAACTGGAATCAATATTTTAATACTGTAATCAATCGAGATTATTCGACATTTACGAAATATTTGTATATTTTCCCTATTAATTTTTTTCGAAAAATATAATTTTTGCGTACGTGACTTTAATCATGCCACAATATTGTACGTATCTTCCCGTATGCTAGAATAACACTTCTCGATTATTTTTTGTTTTGTTTAAATGTGTTAAAAAGAGATGGATATAGTTAATAAAATTGGATGTATTTTTACCGCTAGTTTATACCAGAATTGTTTATAAACACTATAATCGAAATTGATTCGTAAATAAAACATTGAAATTAATAAAAATGGTCAATGTTACTTTTCTAATTAATTATAATCAATTTAAATCGAATTAAAATTGGTCGTCTATCTCTGTTTGTTGTTGTTTGATTTATAACATAACCTCAAAACTACAATTTCATGGTCAACTTTGATCAATTGATGACCTTTTGTTTTTTTTTGGAAATTTTTGAATGATTTTTCTGAATGAATCAAGGGTTATTTAAACTAACCTTAGTACGACCATTGATAGTGTATTGTCCAAGTTTTGTATTTGTTGCCATTTTATTAGCACGCATAACAACAGCATCAACTTGACTAATTAATTGTCCAATATTTGTACAAAATTGTTCACGTCCATCTATCCATGTGATTTGATCACCACGTATCGTTTTTGGATTACCTTTAATACCTTTATTTGACACTAATTGTCCATCCCGGAATACACCTTTCGTATACATATCGATGACTTCTTTCAATACAGCCAAGCCTCGATCTTCACCCAAAAAATTATCAACTAAACATACACCATAAGAATCCATATCTTTGATAACACATTTACATATTTCGTCAATACGATTTTGTTGTTGTTGTAAATAAGTGGATAATTGTGGCGTATGTATAGTTGGTGAGGGTGTTAAATATCCAGTTGTCGGTGGTGGTGGTGGTGGTTTTGTTGTTGCCATTTTGTTAAAAGCCACCTCGGGGAAATCGTGTACATTTGTTTTATGTGGCAATACGATATTTTCACCACTAATTGGCATTGCCGTTTTGGCCGATTTTAAGGCTTTCTCTGTTGTTGAAGTTGCTTTTTCGAAATTGATATTCGGCGATAATGGTTGGGTGCTTGTATTGAAAATCTCCCTCTCTGAACTGCCCTCATCTAAAACTGTCTCTGTGCTTGTTGACTGTTTATCAATCGAATGGACGTAGGCCTTCTCGTCACTACTACTACTACCATTTAAATTCGTTGTTATCGTAGTCCCACTGGCGATATTTCTTGTTGTTTCTGTTAAAATTGCCGTCGATGTTGATGGTTCTGCTTGTGTTGTTGTTTTTGTTAAACAATTCTCATATTCGTGATTATTTTGAAGTTGTTGTTGTTGTTGATTTTGTAATTTTTTACACAATTTTCTATGATTCTTCCAATCTTGTGTTTGATGTTCTTTTGAACAATAATATTGATAACGACACCGGGAACACCGTCGTAAATTGTCTGTTAAACCGCACACATTACAATAGGAAACTGAACTCATTTTAAAATCTCGTATCGATACCACTCCACCATTAGTAGATACGGTGGTGATCGCTCAAGTTTTTTTTCTTTTTTAATGACAGAAATGTCGCCACCATGCTTGATTTTCCCAAATAGTTCATATTTTTGCCAAAAGATGACACTCCCATTCACTCAATTAAAATCTTTATTAATTAATCAAATTTGATCAATATACTCAATTATTACTCCCAAAATTTAATTTGTTCTCATTTATAGCAAATTTATTTGTATTAACAGTCAGACAATAACAATTTTTATGTATACACGAAATTTTAATTTCTATTGTAGGCAACCAACTAAGCGTTATTGTAAATAAAGTTGCCTATACTATAGTGTAGGTTTATATACGTAAAGGCTTGTTCACATTAAACTGTTTATATAAACTAAAGTCGGGTTCACGTTGACAAACGAGCATCAATGAACGACCACGAACAAGTGTGGGCAGTAAATCACACTCGAACATTAATAAATACGACAATCTCGTTATGTTTCTATATAATTTACCATTCACCTGATATTTTCAAGCATTTCGTTGTCGTTTATTTGTGAATTGATCTCAATATATGTAACATTAGACTTTTATTTTTAGGTTAAAACATCCAAAAATTGATAATTTAAAAATGCTTTAAAATCGTCTGAATTTCCACTTCTTACTAACTGATTAGTAGAGTTAGAATTTCGCTACCTAGGAGCAGTAGAGGATCTAATTTTTGAAAAATTTGACAAGAGCGGCACATAAGTTTCAATTTTGAATCAGTTGTTTTATCCGTTAACAAACAACAACAAGGCAAGGCGCTCTATATCGATAGCAACAAAATTTAGAAAAACAGTCGACCAATTATAAAGATTTGTTTAACTTAGCAACGTCATCGCTAAAACGCAGGTGTTTGATTTTAGCGAAATTTTGACAGATTTAGCTTCCCCTCCATTATTCTCTCATTGTAGTTCGTTTAGGTTAATGAACAAATGATTTACACCGAAAAATAAATAAAATATTACTCACAAATTTATAAATTATTTATAACTCTGAATTCATTTACTAATTCTGTTGAATACCAATCATAGAAATTATTTTTATATTTAATATGTGACAAGTAAATTGCCGATTATTTGTATTTTAAATCAGTTACGTCACTGGTACGTTTTGACAGTTGAAATTTTTATTGTGCGACTGTACATCCTAACTCTACTTATTACAGGCTTGCCCATTTGTCTTCGTTCACAATTCCGAGAGAAATGCGAACTTTGGTCGCATTGGCGCTTGTAACCGGATTATAAAATGACATAGCTATAGTTTTTCTGTCTCTATTTGTTTAGGTCTGCAAACTATCAACTGTTATCAACAGTTGGCGGGAAATCTGTTACCAATCATAATTTGAGATTCGTTCAGGTATTAGCGCCACAGTGGCGAAAGTAGGAGTTTCATCAAGAATATTCCTCTCAAGGCCTGCTAGATTTTTTAACGTTTTGCTTATTACAGGCCTGCCCATTTGGCTAAAACTCCATAAGAAGAACATTCTTGATGAAACGCCAACTTTCGCCACTATGGCGCTAATACCCGAACGAATCCTGAATGATGATTGGTAACAGATTTCCCGCCAAAAACGAACAAACAAAACAACCAAAGATGGTGTATCTAAATAAAGATAGAAAAATAAAGATTAAGAAAGAGCTATGTCGTTTTATATTTCGGTAACTAGCGCCAATGCGGAAAAAGTTTGCATTTCTCTCGGAATAGCGAATGAAGACAAATGAACAGGCCTGTAATAAGCAAAGCGCTAAAAAATCTAGCAGGTCTTGATTTAAACAGACAGTCGCATTTCCATGGTTTCTTTTTAAATCCTGTGATATATTTGGCAACCTTGCCTTCGATTCAATTGTGGCACAAGCTTAAGTGTTACGCGCGATATTTAGTGCCTTCCCACCTTTATGCAACCCGATAAAGGTGCCTTTTGTTGCCAACACACAACAGGGAGTTTGATTTTCCAACTATTTAGTCTCCGTTTATCAGAAAAAGTGTGAGTTGTAATAAAGTTTAATATTCGGTGTATTTTTTAAATGTTTTAAACGTAAATAAAGAGGAAATAATGTACGTATAGATGAGTTATTTTTTATATTGAAAAATCGACAAATTCTATTAACAAAACAGGTAAATTGAATTGGATTATTTTGTATGAAAGATTGATTTTTCGTGGCAAAAATCGTAAAAATAAATCGGGCCCACTACTTTTTCCCAGTTCGTGAAGATTTGAATGTAGAAATCGATTTTTATACTTGTTATTATCCAAGAAAAACGTATCAAAACAATTTCAAGGTTTCCATGAAACGACAATTCTCCACTTATCGTCAGATATCTAAATTTATTAATAAATCCTTTTGAATTTATCAATCCAGATTTATATGCAATTAAAACGTTTCCTCTTACAGATTATTTTGATTGCTGGTATTATCGAAAACAATGACAACAAAATTGGTATTTCGTAATGGTTTAACGAAAACCGATCCATATAAAAGTCCAGTTGTTATCATCGGGCAAGTTAAGCATTTAACACAATTGAAATTTCAAGATATCAAAAACAAATTAGAACCAAGAGTTGGTGCGGAAGTTTTCAAATTGGCCGTTGCTAGTCTACACCCATCGCCAACAGACAGTTGTTCATTGTATCTAAATTTAGCTACTGTTGCTGCACTACCGGTGAAATGTAGCCGTCATAATACCCCATCACGAGCCCATGCCATCACCCGTTTAGTACAAAGTTGTACGGTTGGTGTTGACGAGAATGTTGTGGTAAATCAACCAAGTATTTGGCATTAAATAGAGGGATTTATGTTGATTATTTTACAGATTGTTTGTGAACGTCAAGATGTCTACGCTAGTGCCTGTGCAGTTGCTAGAGCCTTTCCTCTTTATAGTAAAAAAACGGGTACGAATAACTCGGAAACTTGTACGGTTTCAGTCGAATTCATCATCGTGCCAAAATCTGATGGTAATTGTTAATCATTATTAGAGATGTTGCGGATTTCTGTCTTTTTAAGCAGAGAAAGTCGAGTTTATGAAGATCTATTTTATTAAAAAAAAATTTGAAAGGGGCCGAATCTAAGAACCGGCCTAATAACTTCCCCGACACATTCCGGATAGTTAATCATGAATTAGAATAGTATATTAAAAACAAGTGTCAGAAGTCTACAATTAATGCACGAGTTCGAGTTTTTTTAAAAAACTAACTTACTATAAAAAATCAAAATCGGGAATCAAGAGCCGTGGCTATCTCACAACCACCGAAAAATTCAATGAGGAACCAGCACCTCGTCAACCAAAACTCTGTTCACTGATCGGTGGTTCCACACACACCCTTTTCAGTTCAACTTTCTTATAAACTCGATTCACGATTCAATTGCGAAACTTTGACAGAACGACAGAACTGTCATTTGAGCGCCGAGTAAAAAGTAGTACGGTAGTCCCAACAAAATGGAAAAATTCAAATCATATGGATTGAATTGTCGAGGGAATATACATTTCTTTTTTGTGGAAAAATCAAAATTTATATTATTTTAAAACATTTATATATTAAAAAAGCACTAACCGAAACACAAAATCCGCTCAAAAAACCGCTTGAAAACAAATATTCTGAGGTTATGTTTCAACAATGGCAGAAGAATGTAAACAAACGCATAGGTTTTTATGCTTTCAGTGATACCAACAGTAGATATCATTCTGTCTCTAGAAACGACCGTTATAAATTTTGCTACACTTTAAAAATTATGTTGGATAACCCTCTAAACTGTCATTTCAAAATTTCGCAATTGAATTTTCTATGGCAACCGATCTCTTATAGAAGGCGGCAAATTTGAATTGGTTGACTACACTGTTTTGCCAATTTTGTGCCCTTATTTAAAAAAAGAAAAGAACATCGCACATGATGGGTATTGTTTCGGACATAAAAGCACATGTCCTCTCGGTGGTGATATCAAATTAATATATTATCTTAAATTTTTTTCAATCAACCCCCTCCCCCTTCCACCTACCCTCCGGTCGGGGAAGTTAAAAAACCGATTGAATTCTGAGTTACAGAGGATAATCTTGGAGCGTACGCTTTTTCTTAATTTCCAATATTCCGCTTATAACTTTGCAAATGTTGTGGATTTTTCGCTGTTTTTCTCACAGTATAGAGCAAATTTATGAAACTTTAAATTCCCAAGAAATTTGTTAATTTTCCTGGAAATTGACAAATTTTTTGGTGTCCAAAATATACCAATTTTCAATAATCGATATCTCCCTAGATTGATGAGATATTGTAATGAATATAGTAATTTTAGGAAGAGCGTTTCAAGGGGTATCTTCTTTTAAATTTCCTTTTATAATTTAACCGATATTGTCAATTTTCCAGTTATTTTCTCAGTATACAAGGTGATATCACAAATTTGCACAATTTGGAAAAGTGAGCTGTGCTTCTCAGTTCACGTTAATTAAGTGTTGACTAGTAGGCTATGAAATCACATAACCTCGTAACTATGGGGATATGAGGTCCTTGTTGCTAAAAAACTGATTTCATAGCCAACTAGTCAACACTTAATTAATGTGGATTGAGATTCACAGCTTACTTTTCGAAATATTACGACGTTACTCATTAGTTTCCCAGAAAATTAACGAAAAACTAATCCAATTTTCTTCTTATAATCGATTTTTCTGTTATGTTTCCGTTAAAATAAATTTAAAAAAAATTGTTCTTCTTATAGCCCTTCCGTAACATCTCTAATCTTCACCCTTTCGCTTATAACAATTATCGAATTTTGTAGACAATGGGAGTGATGGTTTAGAATTAACCGAAGACGATTTAAACATCTTGGACAATGCGGCTACAGGTATCCGTTTAGCGGCCCGTATTGTCGATACACCCTGCAACGAAATGAATGTTAATCATTTCTTAGAAGAAATCAACATTATTGGTGATTTATTAAATATAAAAGCGACAATTATACGTGGCGATGAATTGGCTGAGAAAGGTTTCGGTGGTATTTATGGTGTTGGTAAGGCTGCTGCTGTACCACCAGCTCTAGCTGTATTGAGTCATACACCACCTGGTGCCCATACGACAATAGCTTGGGTCGGTAAAGGTATTGTTTATGATACTGGTGGTTTGAGTATTAAAGGTAAAACGGCAATGCCCGGTATGAAACGTGATTGTGGTGGTGCTGCTGGTATTTTGGGTGCATTCTATTCAACTGTACGGGCTGATTTCAATCAAAATCTGCATGCTGTTTTCTGTTTAGCTGAAAATGCCGTCGGGCCTAAAGCTACAAGGTAAATAATTAACAATTATAATAATAATAGTAATAATAAATTATAAATTTTTAGACCAGATGATATTCACACTTTATATTCAGGACGTACTGTAGAAATCAACAATACAGATGCCGAAGGTCGTCTGGTTCTATCAGATGGTGTAGCATATGCCCAACGTGATCTCAAAGCTAATATTATCTTAGATATGGCAACATTAACAGGTGCACAAGGTGTAGCAACTGGTAAATATCATGGGGCATTATTAACAAATCGCGGTGATTGGGAAGATGTAGCCGTCCAAGCTGGTTTAATATCCGGTGATTTATTATTTCCATTACCGTATTGTCCGGAATTGCATTTTTCTGAATTTTCATCAGCTATAGCTGATATGAAAAATTCAGTAGCCGATCGTAGTAATGCCCAATCGAGTTGTGCCGGTCTTTTTATTGGTGCTCATTTAGGTTTCGATTATCCAGGTGTATGGTTGCATGTTGATATGGCGACACCTGTTCATTCGGTAATTTTCATCGATTTATTTAACAAATAATATCGATTATTTTTTAGGGTGAACGAGCTACCGGTTATGGTGTGGCATTATTGACGACTTTATTCGGTAAATATTGTAAAACTTCTCTATTGAATACAATAGCGCCCGATTTAGAAACAGATTCGGAATCTGTTCCTAAGAAATTGCGGAAGAATTAATTCGATATTACTTAATTGTTCGATTTTAATTTTAATGATTTTAATAATTTAGCTTGAATTGTCTACTCATGTCAAGTGAAATTGAATAAAGGAAATTTTATACGTGTACAAGTTTTTTTAATAATAATTACAAATATATTACTATTATATTATTAGAAATTTCACATAACACTATATTAAAGTATACTGTAGATGAACAAATAAAAGCGTAAAATTATTAATCACGAACACCGGTGCCATAATTAGCACCACCTGCTTTCTTCAACTCGTTCAAGAAGTGATCTAGATCAATGTCTGTAGTATTTTCCAATTGTAATTCCACAGCGAAATTCTGTAAACAACCGACATTAAAGAGAAAACATTTAATTAATTGCTTAATTACCGAAATGATATTTTTTATAATTGATTTATCCGTAGACATTTTCGCCCGTTGTAAAACACTAACACCGCTGCCTACCCAAGTGACGAATAGAAATTTCCGCCGTTTCGACATCTCATCACCTGTCTGCAAGCGGATATAGCCGAAAACCCGTTCATTTTCGTTGAATTCCTCTTTGAATTGATCGAAATCGGAACCGGTGGCCGTACAGACGATCTGCGGACCGCTAAACTTGAATATTGCCCTGTAAATTTCGATTAATTTCCGTAATCGAGATGATTAAATGTAAATCTACCAGTCGGTTTTCGTGTTATCGGCACGGACGTCCTCGTAGGCCGAACGGACGCTCTCCACATCGACGCTGGTAGACATCGGTACCTGTGGATAAAAATCTGTTGATTTTCGTAGTCTCGATGGGAGTCAGTGGGTCAAAGAACGGGGCTGTTTGAAGAATCACGGATTTTTATTGAGAAAATTCGGATATCGGCGTGTTCTACATACGGACGAAATTGATTTTTTCCGTCCACATACCGCCTTTTTGCGGCTTTATTTCTGTGACCTTAGATAAATTCCTATAGAATATCGTGTTCTGCAGTTGTTACTAGCCATATGTTTGAAATGATTAACACTTGAGTGTATTTTAAGTAGAAACATTCAATTATACACCCGGTACATGCGTTTTTATTAAAAATTTTATTGTAACAGTTGACCATATGGTCCTGCTTGCAGATTTGATTGTTGACCTCTACGGGATTCAATCCGATTTACCGTTTTCGCGTAATTACAAATATTAAAAAACATTAAACGATAAAAATTGTGTAGATTAAATATTTATGGTTTATTTTTAGGAAATCAATGGAAAATTTCATGAATCATTCAGTAATATCAATGAACAATCGGTTAACTATAAAAACACGAAAAATAATCGGATTGCATGCCAAGTTTTCATCATTCAATAAAATTAAATCCCACCAATTTGTCGAAGAATTAAACGCTAATAAACAGCCGTTTATCTAATCATTAAGCAAATTAGATCGAATTTTATGTTAAAAATAATCGTTCGACCAGAAATCAAGGCGTGGGTGAGAATCCATCGTCTAGCCGGCTTATCCGCTGGTTATTTTCATGCGTCACCTCGCCTCCCCAACGCGCAGGGGGAGGTTTCCGTTTATAACTTCACATAATTAAAAAAATTGGTTTTAAAATAATTGATAATTTACCTTCTTTGGTGCGACATTATTGATCGGTTCTGTTGGGACTTCTTCGACACTTTCCACTGGCATTTTTAATTATCAAAATTTTCGTCCCGTTATTATTATTATAGAAAGTTTTTACGGGATATTTACGAACGGTGATATATCACATGAGTGCCAGCCGATTTTATTCAAACTTGAATTTGGAGCGCAGACTCTGGTGGCACGGGCCAAAGACCCCTCTTCTTTCTTGTCTGTAAGATCCCCTCTTCTCGCCATATCAACAAGGTGAAAAAATAATCAACGTTGACTATATGGGGGGAAATCATGGAATGACTCAAGAATGAGTGGATTTAGTGATAGATATAAATAAAATCATATGTATATTAATCATACATAGCAAATATAAAATTAGAATGATATAAAAATATTAAAATTGATAAGTGGTTAAAAGAATATTCATATTTTTATGCACAATTTACTCTCGTTTACCGCCCCACATTCTTAATGCCGTTAGGGCAGCATTCAATTTGTTACACCACTCGATTCGTTCTTCCTTTGTATCAGCCGATAATAAATGCCTAAAATTAACAAAACCAAATATTTAACCCTATAATAAATTAAATAAATAACCTTATAATAGTTGTCTCGCCCTTCAACACCATTACTAAACTATCCCGATCTTGTGGATGTGCTGGACGTTCTCTTTCCAACAAAAACGTGTGCAATCTAGCACAAATTTCCCTACTAACCGATTCCACCTTCTTTGTTATACAACTTTTTAAATTTATTGTATCGATTGGTGGCTAATTTAATAAAATAATTATTTTTGGGTTTAATAATTGAGAGAAAACTTACAATTTTCTTCTCATCATCGGGATATTTCCAATAGCTTAAAGTGTGGCCTTTTAATAGATACCAACGTCGATGCCATGCCCCAAAACCGGAAACATCCTCGAACATTGTTAAGAATCCACGATGTTCCACCGATACAGCCAATTCGCAATTGATTTGCATTTGAACAGTGCCCTCTAAAGGGCTCATTGAAGGTGTCTAAAATTACCCAATTATCGAAAATTGATCAATTAAACTAGAATATTTTACATTATTAAGCGACCAATGTTTCTTATTGATTGCTTGTACGGAAAAAACAACATAACCCATCAAAGTGAAAGTGGAAGATCGTACAACTTGAGGCCCAGCTGGTGACTCTTTAACAGGACCAATCATACGCGTTTTCTTCGGTGTTAATTTATTAGTAGCCTACAAAAATTACTATAATTTCTACTATTTTGTAAAATAAACCATACTTTTTTATTGATGTGATATTTAATTTCGTGCGGTACAATCTCCTCTTGGGCTTGTAAACAATAAACCTCAAATGTTATAGTAAAATCACTATAAATATCGTTCAATTTAACAATACCGGGAATAATCAAATCTAAATCGGGATTTTTCTTATTCGTTACAACTGTCGATACTAATTGGGTATCAACAACTTGTTCGCCGCATTTAATTAAACAAACAACATGATGCCCTTTACCACCAGCTGCAGCCAATGCGGTAACATATTTCTGTTTTAAAGGTAAAATAATCTTCGATATTGTCAATGTGCCTTTTTCGATCGGTAAATTTTTCGAATGCAACCCCTGCGGACGTAAATTATTTTCAACTTCTAAACGTTGTAATTCGTGTAGAGCTGCCTGGCGACGATGCGCTACAATTTCGATATTAAAAATAACTGAAAATTATAAAAAAAATCGAAATTACTGGCAATTAGTAGGAGTTTTTCGGCTTCGACTTGTTCGGGTGATCCAACAAATTCCGGCCGGGAATTACAAACATTCAACGCTTGACTAGCTTGAGCGATATAAGTTTGTTGTTTATTGACTTCATTTTGTAATTGTTTTATTTTCATTTTGATTTGTTCATTGTTGTTAGAATTGACGATATTATCGTCGATTTCTTCAATTATCGGTTGCCGGATTATCTGCCGTATTGGTGTTGTTGTATTCGATTGTTGTTGTTGTTTACGATAAAAACTAACAGTATGGGTTAATGGTAAAATATTATCACCATCAATAACAAATGGTAATTCTTCTGATTTGCGTGGTTTTATTTCCAATTTTGTTGGTGTTGTAAATTCGGATTTATTGAAGCTTTTATAATTGAACGAATTCGATTGTTGTGGCGCCTATTCATTATTAATTATTATAAATTTCTAATTTATTTCAAATTACTTACATTAGAACCTTGTCGGTAATGTTTAGGAGGAGTTGGGCCAGATTCTGGATCATCAGCTAGAGCTTCATCGATATAATCATCATCACCATCGAGAATATCCGACATATCGCTTGAAGTATCCAAAATTTGCTATTTTCTCCAATTAATAATTTTCAAACAATTAAAAAATAAATAAACTTACTCGTTTTTGTGGTGTTTGATTCTTGCATACTGTCTGGAGGATGTCCCGACCAAAACTCGTGTTAATCTCATCGGATTCAGCACAACTACCATTAAAACTGATGTGTACCGGAAACAAGAAAGGTATTCGATTAAAAATAAGAAAAACGTATCCAAAACCGTATTTTTATTCTATCACAGAACCAAACAAAATCAGTCTAATTATTAAGTAGAATGAAATAAATTACGTTAAATTAATTAAAAAAAATTACGCTAAACATAATAGAAATAATATCCAATCGGTAAATTGATCGCACCTGCTTTCATTCGTTGATAAATTATCATCATCGCCACCATCATTTTCAGTTTCTGTAGTCGATTCAATATCGGTCAAACTGGGATATAAACGTCCAGTTTTCTTCGGTGCTACTTTAATCCGTTTTACATCATTTAAAACTTCCACAACTTTCGGACTATCGCCTTTACCTAATTTATAAAATTAAACAAATTAAATTCAATCCCGCGTCAAATAAGACTTACATTTTTGATTTTCATTACTTCTACGTTTTGTTGTAGTGGTAGAATTTGATGGTAATGGTGGTGGTGGTGGTGGTGGAGATACAATTTTTAATTGTTTCCCTTGAATCATTGCAGTTTTCTCGTTGGAATCTTCAAGATCATCGTCTTCTTCTACTGCTACCTATAATTTTATTTTAATTAACAAATTTAATTCGTTTAATTAAACATACCTCTTTATTTTTATTAAAACGATTCAATAAAACTTCCATCTCTTTTTGTCGTTGTTGACGGATATTATTTTCGATTTGTGTTTGTGAAATGGTAATTTTATTCTCCAATAGAGCCGCAACAGTACTTGCAACACCTTTACTTTGTATTACTGTTGGTTTTACATCTGTTGTTGGTTTTTCTATTGGTGGTTTAGGTGCTGGACTCTTTTTTGAAGATTTTTTAACTTGATTATCGTTCTTAACGGGTGTTGCCATAGCGAATGGTGCTTTCGGTACCAATGCTGCTCCTTTATTCTTTTCAAATAATGCTTTACGTTCAGATACTGACAATAAAGCTGGATCTTTTTGTTTATTTGCCGGTGGTGTATTCGAATTTGCTTCAAATATCGCTGCTTTATCGGCAATTTTCGATTTCTGTTTCGGTAAATTCTCTTGAATTTCCTCCTCTTTTATAGCATTCTCTTTATTACTACTACAATTATCGCTATTATTATTATTATTCTGTGGATCATATTTGTACACTAAACGACTACTAGATGTTGTACGAGTGAAACCCTGTGACTCCTGTAAATTTGACAAATCAGAATTTAAATTAGTCACAGGTTGAAAATTTGGTTAAATTACGAGAAAATTACCAAATTTTCCAAGACTTTTTCGTCCCATTTCAACGATTTTATTACCTCTCCTGTGTCCTTGCCAATTTTCGGTGGTGTTGGGGCTTTCGGTTTTACCGACGATTTTGGTGGTGTATTCGTTGGGGGTTGTGGTGCTGGCGGTTTCCATGTCTTCTTCGCCTTCTCTTGTTTATCTAATTTGATCTGAATTCAGAAAATAAAAGATATAATTTTGGAAAATTCAATAAACGAGTAAAATTACATGTGTTAAATCATCTTCCCATTGATTGATATTCTCAGCTAAATCGGCTAATTTCTTTAAACCTTTTTTGGGTTTTTCGGTTTCATTGTTTTTAACGGATTTATCGTCAATTTTTTGATTGTTATCAACGTGAAATTTGCCTTCTGTACGGTGTATTGGGGATGAAATCTCGGCATCTTCAATATTATTACTACCGTACAGTTTTCCTAAACGATTCAATCGATTTTTAGCATCTGGGCGTAAACCGTCTTTCCCGATTTTATCAGTGATTTGATTAACATCATCTTTCGATGGTGACTCTGATGTCTCCTCATCAATTTGTACTTCAACACGTACATTATCTAGGGAAGTAACTTTGATTTCCATATTGAAATTATCGTTTTTTATGTTCAATTTTTGTGATGATTTTGGTGATAATGGTGATGATGTTGTTATTTCGGATGAGACACGTGTCTGTCGTGTTATAAATGAAATATTACCTTCTTCCCCTACAATTCTCTCAGAATCATTGCACTTTTTTATCAAATTCGTATCAGATATTGAAGTTGCCTTAATTTTATCACCACCATTCGTTCCAATTAAATTCGGTTGTGATAACGATTTCGGTGGATTCTTATCACTAGTCTCGCTAGTTGTAATTAATGAGGGTGTTGTTGGATTGGGGTAGTTTTCTAATAGCCGTTGACGTTCACGAGCCCGGGCCAAAATACGCTAATTTCAACAACAATAATAACGAAAACAATCGAATTTAATTGAATTATTCAACTTACCTCACTGACTGAGTCCATTTTCAAGAATTTCTCTTAAATTAAAAAAAAACTACCACACATTCCAATCTCGATAGTCTTTATTTGTTTGACCGTTGTCAAGTTAACAATTTGAAATTGTAATTGTTGGAAATAACCGACAGGTGACGCTGCAAGGATGTTGCCAATTCTCTTATTAGTTCTACCACGGAAAATCGTAAATGAACTACTTTAATTACTACAATTCTCTGATTGTGGGGTAATTATTGCGAATTTTGAATATTTCGATTTAAATTAAAACAATCATTTAGTTGGTCTATATTTATTATTGTTATTATTGAATATAGCGGTCCTCCCAATGCATTTACCTCAATGCGGCCCTGTATAAATTCTTGTAATTTTCGCAATTTGGCAACATTGTATTAAAAAAGAGTTCGTTATAAAGGCGGTTATTTCGAAACCAATCGGTGTGATTCATTAATCATCCTTGAATAAAATTATTTAAATTTTTAGAATTAATCACAAAAACAATTACATGTTGGTTGACTCTTAGGTATTGATTCATGATAGAATCTAAATCTTGCAATTTCATGTAATATCGCCGATACATCATTACTGGGACGATCAACTGCGTTATTGTTAACAATTTGGGTCAATATAAATGCACCAATACATACAATAACAGTAATTAAAACACCCTTAACACCATCTAAGACCATTTTATACACAAGAATTTTGAAATAAACTACAATTAACGTCAAAAAAATGTCAATTTCTAACTTTTATAGTGTTGTAAATATCAAGTCGACGTTGTTGGAAAATCGGTATTTGATTTCGGACTTTATCGCATTCGTTAAAATCGAGATCACAATAGAGAATCTCTTCATTATAGCCGGCTTGTTTCAGGACTTTGCCCCAGGGATCGGTGAATTGGGAATGTCCCCAAGCACGATAGCCTTTATCGTTCCGGGCCGGGCTAATTGTACAGACAAACAGTTGGTTATCTAAGGCACGGCCGCGTTGTAATAGTTCCCAATGAATCGGTCCAGTTGTTAGGTTGAAAGCACCAGGATAAATTAATAATTCACAGCCTTCAATGCGGTACAATTTCGCTAATTCATCGAAACGTAAATCGTAGCACACACCTAAACCAATTTTAGTACCATTAATTTCGAAAATTGTCAAATCGGTACCACCATTCAAAACCTCTGATTCTTTGAACGTTATACTATTGGGTATATCGATATCGAACAGGTGTATTTTACGAAATTTCCCAATTAATTCACCGTTTGGATTCCATACAGTACAAGTATTATAGAATTTATTATCACAACTACTAGGATCACGTTCCGGGAATGTACCACCGACTAGATAAATTCCGTTCGTTTTGGCACATTCGGATAACATCCGACTGGTTGGGCCATCCGGTATTGTTTCCGAATATTCTTCAAAAAATTTCGTACCGTACGGTGAATTGAAGCATTCGGGTAATGCGACAAGTTGGACGCCCTTCGATGAGGCTTCTGTTATCAATTTCGATGCATTCTTGAGATTCTCACAACGATCCGTACCGACTTTCAACTGAATTAAAGCTGTTCGCAATATACGATTGGACATTGTTGATTTTCTTGTTGTTGTATGTATTGAACTACAAAATAGTTGGTTTTTCAATAAAATAGAACAATTGAGTAATTTGGGAAAAGTACGCAACATTTATCACTAATTCTTATCAGTAGTAATACTTTTAATTAGTTTTGTAATTTTATGTTTAAATAGGTTTAAATTGAGGTTATGTTCGATGTAAATACAATAATTGGGATTATTTTAGTAAAAAAAGTATTAAAACCGCTTATACTGGATACCAAAAATCAACAATTTTTGTCTTTTATCTATTATTGTTGTAATAAAGAACATTTATCATTTTAAAATGGAGAACTAAAATTATAAGCCAGTGGCGTAACTTGCTTGAGGTATACCATTGAATAACTGCATATTTGTGCAAATCAACCTTGAAATGTTCTTTAAAACTTCTCTAATTTTTGCAAAAATAAGCGAATTTTGCTTATTAAAAATTCACATTTTAAAAATCGCAATTCAAAAGGGCTCCTACTTGCAGGCCCCGGTGGAAACCCCCAGGGACGATCCGAAAACAGGGGAGGTATAATAATGCAATTGCCGAGTAGTAGTTATACTCTTCTTCTTTTTTGCGAACTAAATAAAAACAGACGGCATAATATTTTTTGATGAACAGCTACATTATTTTTGTTACCGAACGTATGATTTAAGGGCAAGGAGTACATCTCATAGTTTTAACCGGCAAAACTGTGTACTTCTAGCTAGCGATTTCTCGCTCGCCGTTGAGACCACGACAACCGCAGATAGATTTTTGAAAAGAGCATTTCTTGTAGCCTCTAACGGTTCTTTCCGCTTTTCAAAATATTGATACAAATTTGAATTACGCAGACGAAAATCTAACATGTTTTTTGTACAATTTTCCGACTTTTTTATTTTTTTGTTTAAATTTTACGCTCATAACTTAACCAATATTGATTATTTTGCAAAAATTCTTATACTGTTGGATAGCAAATAAAAAGTTCTGTTCAAATCTTTAAGAAATTTTCCGATTCCACTGTTAGTTTTCCGGAAAATTAAGAAAACTTCTGTAAGCTACAACAGGTTTTCTTCTAAACTTTTTATCTTACAGCAGTGGTTTTTCTGGCACTGTTTTCTCTTATTAAAATTGATTATTTTGCATTAAAATACATACGGTTAGATAGATAATTTTGTTGTTTTTCCAATTAGCCCATTATTTTTGTTAAAAATGTTGATTTTTCGAAGAAAAATGTTTGTGTATTATCAAGCAAGATTACCCACCATACTCGTAGAAAGTGCGAATTTGCTAAATCGAGGATCAATGATTCCACAAACTTTCGATTTGGCAAACCCGCACTGTTTACGTGTAAGGCCATCTTGGCAAAATTACGAGAAATCAAAATTTTTTCCAAAAATAATTGGCCAATCGGATAGAGCACAAAGTTGTCTACCTAAACGTATGTATTTAAAAACAAAACAATTAATTTTAATAAGTGAAAACAATGCCTGAAAAACCACTTAGTTTTTCTGCGATAATTCAGGCAATTTTCAAAATTTCAAAAAAACGCCTTCTATTTTATACTCGGTTTTTGTATCAGCTTTCGAATGAAGGGTTGATAAAAACTGTAGAAGCAAACTCGTTGTAACTTACAGAAGTTTTCTTAATTTTCCAGAAAACTAACAGTAAAATCGGGAAAATTTCTTAAAGCTCTGAAAAGAACTTTTTATTTGCCTTCTAACAGTATAAGAATTTTTGCAAAATAATCAATATTGGCCATGTTATGAGCGAAAATATAAAAAAAAAGTAAAAAAGTCGAAAAATTGTACAAAAAACAACTTTGGATTTTCGTGTGCGTAATTCAAATTTGTATCAATATTTTGAAAAACGGAAAGAACCGTTAGAGGCTATAAGAAATGCTCTTTTCAAAAATCTATCTGCGGTTGTCGTAGCCTCAAGAACGAGCGAGAAATCGCGAGTTAGAAATTCACATTTTTGCCGGTTAAAACTATGAGATATACTCCTTGCCCTTAACAAAAATTGGCAAATGTAATTCTTTATTTTTCTGGATTTTGTAACAAAAATGTCTAGTGGAATTATAGGAAATAAAGGTGTTGCACCCCCAACACCCCACCCTCGGATCGCCCCTGGAAACCCCTGACCTGCACCTACATCATGTTTTATTCGTTATACAAAATAAAGTAAACCGTATATTGTGTTAAAATGAAATATTTGTATATAAAAAAATTGTGCATTTATAAAATAATTTCGTTCCGTATACTCCTCGACAATTCCTTATTCGGAAGCACAATACAATTCAATAAAATCGTCTCAGCTGGAACACTAACAGCACACCCTATAAATAAACATATTTCGTTAATTTTGAACGAAATTATATCGAATATATCACGATAATTTACCTCGAAGTTAGTCGTAGCTTTATTCATATTTTTATTAAATTTGACATTTGTTAAAGTAGTTTTCAAATGGCTGAACAAAGCTACGACACCAACTGCAAGGTAAAAACACACCTAATATTGTAATAGAAGGATTCAATCGTCCATCGCTATTGAACAGGGGCGGATTCTCCATTTTGGCAAACGGTTTATTCGGATCTGGATCGGACGGTGTGCCTTCAACTCTAGCCCAAGTTCCAATCCGTGAATTTCGCCCAACTATACTGTACAAAACAAGACTATGATCACTGATGACCGCATTAGCTAAAACGATACTCTCTCTAATCCGCACACCAGGTCCGATAATAACACCCGGACCGATACTAACATTCGGCCCCAACTAGAATAGTTCTCTATTAATTTAAATTTAAATTAAATTATAATTGTAAACGTACAACTGCAGATTCGTCAATTCTCGCCGTCGGGTCAATATAAAACATCGGGGAAGATCTTGCAACTCTCGCCGGCTGCAAAATTGGCACGTTTTAAACGTTCCGGATGTTTGGTGCGATACAACTCCAAATAATGACGATTGGCATAGATCGCCGAACCGGCCGTTTTCAATTGTGACCACCAATTGGTCGATTGCAATGCGAAAATCCGGCCGGTACCCGCCAACGGTGCTAGGATATCTTGTTCGAGTTGTATATAGCCAGCTTCCCGGCCGTTACCATTGCGATCTTGTTGTTTCGCATTGAAAACATCGCCGATTGTATGGAAAATATCTAAAGAGAATATGTAAATGCCGCAATTGATTAATGTTGAAACATACGAGCCGGGTTTTTCTACGTAATGGGTAATTTCCGATGTGTTCTTATCAGTCACCATACAGCCGTAATGTAGGGATTGTTGGCGGGTGGCTTCTGTTCCCAGTATCGTAACCAACGGATTCGGTAAATTCTTGTGGAATTTGTACAATTTCTCCAATGGGAAATCAGCACAAACATCACCATTTAACACAAAGAAAGCATCCGGATTACCGTAGCGTATCTGATCGCGGAAATGGTACAAACCACCGGCTGTACCCAACGCTGTGAATTCTTGTAAATATTTTATCGTTACTTTATACTGGTGTTGGATATCTTTGAGGAAATTCTCAATTAACGATACCGGATAGAAGCCAATAATTAGAATTTCTTTCAAATCATTTAATACAACACACGCCTCTATATGATGTTGGATTATCGGTAGACCAGCAACTGGGAAAAATGGTTTTGGTATATCCAAAGACAACGGCCGGAATCTTGTACCTATAAACTAACATTTACAAGAAAATTATCAATTAAAATTATTGTTAAATACCTTTTTGTGGTCCACCTATTAAAATTATAGCTTTCAACATTTTAATCGGGAAATATAAACGTTGACGATCAGCGAAATCTTATCATAATCGGACACGTATTATCACAAACACCTAACCTAAAAATCCTAACAAAAAGAAAACACTTAAAACTCCACTGTAGTTTCAAGAAAATCATATAATAACCGGAAAAACAAAATTATCCTAAAACACTCACATTTCGATCAATTTTATTCAATAAACACGAAAATTTTGGCGTTTATTTAAACTTACCGCTAATTGTAACCAACGCCATCTGTCAATTGAAGCGCTAAATTTAAATATGGTGGTGTTAAAAAGAACAAATGGCTCTTACAAAAACTCATCTTTATTGAAAGTAACTTCTTTTCAGGAATGTAAACTTTTTCGCAACCATATAACTATCAGTACCATATCTATGAAATTCAGCAAATAACAGTATCACAGATAAAAGTTACATGGTTTGAGTAAGAAAAGCATTTCCGTAATCCTAATTCTATCGTAACATTATACAAAAAGTAACAAATTTTAAGTGAAAAGAACAAGAAAATCAAAATTATTAATAAATGGAGAAATAAACGATAATACAATACAACTTAAACTAAATCTCGTAGGAAAATAAACGAACCAAAAAAGAAAATGACTGTCATGAGATTACCAAGTTTCTTCTTCTTCAATAGGAACACCACTAGGATAGTTGTTAGCTTGGCCGAAATTATCCTATGAATAAAATTTTAAATATTTAATAAAAATAAATTTTTAGAAAGTTACCCCTCGGATATCGCGACCACCAAACGAATCGCCTTTAGAACCGTGAAATGATTTATCACTCAACCATTCTGGCACTTTTTGATTAGCTTGTGTTAGAATTCTTGCCAAATCATCAGCCAAACTAGTATCGGCACTATCATCAAAGAAACTGGTAGCTTTTCCACGATTACCAACACGTCCAGTTCGTCCAATTCTATGCACATATTCATCGATACTTTTCGGTAGATCGTAATTGATAACGTGTTGGACGTCTTTAATGTCTAAACCGCGAGCCGCAACGCCTGTTGCTACCAAAACTTTACGCATACCTTTCTTAAAATCGTACAAAGCTTGTTCGCGTTCTCGCTGGAAACGATCACCATGTATACTTGTTGTTTGAATATTTGTTTCACTGAGAAATGTAGCCAGAAAATCGGCGCTACGTTTCGTTTCTACAAAAACTAAAGTACGATCATTACGATTTTCGTTGAGTATCTCGATTAGTTTGTCGCGTTTTTTAAATTTTTCCACTTGATAGATGATTTGTTCGACATCAGTTGATGCAGAACCTACAATACCAACAGCTAAAAATATATAATTATTCAAAAATCTGAATGCTAATTCTTGTATTTCTGTAGGGAATGTTGCGGAGAACATTAAAGTTGATCGTTCGCCCTACAATAAAATAATAATTAAAAATTCTTTCGATAAATTTGAAAAATTACAGTAGCCGGCATTGTGGGATGTGACAATATCTCTTCAACATCGGGCAAGAAGCCCATATCGAGCATACGATCGGCTTCATCAAGGACGAAATATTTAACCGAAGCGAACGAAACAAAACCTTTACTGACGAAATCTTTTAAACGTCCTGGTGTGGCGACTAAAATATGACAACCACTCAAAATATGTTTACGTTGATAATTCACTGATGTTCCACCATAGGCTAGTACAACTTTAATAAACGAATTATACGAAAATTTCTTTGCTTGATCATAGATTTGTATGGTTAGTTCTCTTGTTGGGGAGACTATTACTACAGCTGGTTGAGCGCAATTTTCACCCATTGCTGGTGGATCTTGATTTGCTAATAATTGGTGTAGAATAGGCAACAAAAAAGCGGCCGTTTTCCCCGATCCAGTTTGTGCACAACTCATCAAATCCCGCCCAGCCATTATCGCCGGTATTGAATGTTTCTGTACCGGTGTTGGTTTCGTATAACCGGATTTCTTTACATTCTCGAGAAGTAATGGACGTAAACCGGATGAATCAAACGAAGTCATCGGCGGTGGTGGATCATTTCCTGTAACCTATAACCAAATTTAATTATTGTTTTTTTGATGGAAAGTAAGTGATTTACATTGACTTCAATTTCATCCAATTTAATAAAATTCACCCCCGAAGTAATCCCACTAAACAACTCCTCTTCAGTTTCGTTCCGTTCTGGCGGTATATAAATCTCCCGTTTCTTCTCCGCATCTCCACCATTTCCACCATCTTTATCCGAATTGAAGCCGCGATTTCGACCACTACCACCACCACGGCCACTATCGCCACGATCATCAAAACTTCTACGGGCACCTCTAGCTGAATCGCCCCAATCATCATCACCGTTATTGTTGTCGTGATTCTTCCAATGATTATCGTTCTCGTTGCGTCGATTATAACTGCGTCCGCCGCCATTATCGCCGTTATCATTATCGAAATTGCGACGACCGCCTCGACCGCCGCCCCGGCCACCACGACCGCCTCTACCACCGCGGCCGCCACGATCACCACGCGAATTTTGGTTGTTCCAATCGTCTTGCGCCAATTCTTTTGGTGGATCGTCCCAACCGTCGTCATTGGTGTTGCTGGTTTGGGGTTCTTAAATTTGATATTAGTTGTAAAATCACAATTGTTAAAGATTATTACCGCTGCCTAGTCCCCAATCGTCGTTCTTGTTGTTTAGCTTCTTATCGACTGGAACAAAACCTCTACCTCCGCTGAAACCACAGCCGCCTTCCCAGAATCCATCGGAGCTCTAGAATATTTCTGTGAAATTGCCATTTTTTTGAATTTAAAACAAACGGGAAATTACCGATTTATTAGCCGGTGCTGGAGTGTGGTACTCGGGGCGTCCCAATCGTCGTCGTCGTACATTTTCCGTTAAAAATTCGAAAAACTGATTACCAAACAAAAAATAAGACAAAGGACTATTTTTAGCGACATATTTTCAGGTTAACATATCAAAATTAACAAATACTAATTCAAAACAATAACAATTTGAAAATATTTAAATTAATAATAGTTTTAAAAGCTTACCACGAGGTTAGAATTTTAGAAAAGAATTCTTTGAAGAAAATTTCCAAACTGTACCATAAATCTATGCTCTTGTTCGAGGTTGGCCTTGAATAAATTTGCCGGCAAAAACAACGTCAACTGTTGATAACGAAAGTTCCTAGATAGTTCCGCTAATCAAACTACACAAAAAATACCCGTTATCAAAATAATGATAACATTAACAATAGTAACAGAACTACTTTATTACCAGAATAATTTCGAAATTATTTTGAAAATAATCTCTATTTTAATTCAATAAATTTAATTTCAGTTGGCAACCAGGTTCGAATTGGCGGGATATTCAAATTAAACCAAATTTATTTTAGAAAAACTGTAGTAATAAATTTATATTATTCGAGTTATAATTTATGATTTTTTCCGTATAATAAATATATTTATATATCATTTGAATTGTAATTTACATTAATACACCAGAGGTACTGGGCGAATTAGCTACTGGTGGGAAATTACCCTGTGTCCACATAATTAGATTGTGTTCGGGCATCTGTGATGCTTGAAAATGATCGTTAAGTAGCATTTGTGAGAAATTTACATGCCGTTGATAAGCCTCATTTTCATTCTGTGGATCGTTACAAATCCTATACAAATCTAAATTAAAACATTTATTAAAATCATTAAGAATTCGAGTATACTGCCTGTTTCACTTAAATGGTCCTATATTTGGGGTTTAAACTAGACTAATGGCGAAAGCCGGATTTACATAGAAGAAATACTCGATTTACAACTCACTCTTATTTTAAATCTAACATATTCAGTACTCTGATGGGAATTAAATTTTTATAATTGACAAGTTTTCTAGATATTTGAGTTGTGTAAACTTGCCTGTGAGATAACCAGGAAGTTTACATTAGGCGCAAAATTTGAATCACTCCTAGATGAAAAATAGATTAAAGGACCATTTGAGTGAAACACGTGGTAGTGTACCTTTTAGAATAGCCGAAGCCCATAATTGAACATGAACATCAGGAATTTTACTAGCCAATTGCATTGCCGGTGTTACCATATTCATACTTTCTCTACTATTACCTAAAGATAGAAATATATGACCTAATAGCACCAATGAACAGGATGTTAAACGATTTAAATCTTCAGCATTTGCCATCTTTAAAGTTTCACGTAAATATCGTCTACAATAGAATCGATTTAATTAAGAAAATTGTTAATTTTATTAAAAACAAACTTGGCTTCATTATAACGCCCTTGAAAGAAAGCTTGTAATCCTTGTACGTAATAGGCAGCTGCACGTAAACTATGCGAATGTGATGGTAAAGTTTCCGGATTGATACGTTCATGTAATGCATTAAAATCAGCTTCACGTTTACCACGTAAAAATACTATTGCCAAATTTAAATTGGCAAATGTCCATAATTCACGTTCTCTTGAAGTCTGAAAATTGTTTCCATTAGAAAATTTATTAATTTAATTGAGAATATTTACATTTAATGTGGCCATAAATTGCGCCTCGGCTGCTTCCATACAATTCATACTCATTGAATATAAACCTAACAATGTGTGTAATTGTGGACCGTGTGTTTCTAATAAACGGGGATTTTGTCGGCATAACATTACAGCCGAGGATATTTCTTGTAATGCTTGTGTTTTATTACCCATAACTAATCGACACATTATTATATGTTCGAGTAACATTAATTGAAATACTGATAGTATTGGCTTATTATCAACAACTAAAAAATAATGAATTCTTAATTAAATTATTCAAGATAAAATTTTCAATTAAAATAGACTTTTTAATTTTTCGATTTGCATTAAAGCTTTATCCGTATATTTCTGTGCTTTCTCCATATAACCGGCTTGCATACTGTGCATTACAGTCACCAAGTAAACAAGAACGTATAAATGTTCCTTAGGCATCCACAGAAACATATCCCCAACACTAGGACCGGTGAATACTACAAATTAATTAATTAATTAACTAATTAACGGACAGGATTAGAAATCGGTGAAAAATTCGAAGCTTTGACGAGTGATCTCTGATTTCATTTGGGGCTTGTTCAAAAGAGCATTTCAAATTGCTTAGAGGGTTTTTATCGTTCTGGAAAATGTACTTTTATACAAAAATCCTTGGAGATTATTTTACCAAAATTTGAACCTTGTAGTTCATCGTGAAGTCGATTAAAAAACGTTTCAACAATATCGCGATTTCCAAAAGTGAGATACGTACAGTGACTCAGAATGACTCAAAATTAATGCAAAATACTTCTACATTTCAGAAGAAACTCGTATTTGAAAATCACTATTTGGTCAGAAACGTATTTTGATCAACTTTCAAATGAACTACGGGGCCCAAATTCTGGTAAAATTGTCTCCAGAAATCCCCACTCTATAAATCCTTAAAACATTTTATAAATTATCAGGATAATTGTATAAATTGCTCGTCAAATAAGGACAATTACCATAAGATTGATGAAAATGTAGAAGTGTTTTTTAAATTCCCCAATAACTCAATATACAGAGTGAACCAAGTGGTTGGCCTATTAGACTTTTAAAGAGTTCTAATTGATTAAAGTTTCTGAAATTTGGTATGCACCCGTTTTTCCACCTGAACTACATCTGGAAAATATTTTCGTTGTTCTATCAACCCCCGGTGTATGGGGTAGTGCACCCTACTTTCTTATTTTAAATGGAATAGTATATTTTTTATTTCATATTTAGATTCTATGGTAAAAATGAAATAGACTTTGATAACATGACCTATGGTCTAGCGTTAATAGTTTTTCAGGAATTTTGACTTTTTCTGAAAATTTTGATTTTGTAGTGTTTGATTGAAAAATGTATATGTTTGAAGATATCATTGATAGATAATCCAAATTAGGAACTCCAATAGTTTAAACTATGTACTTTACGCCAAATTTTTCAGAAATGAATTATATTTTAGCATTTAGCTGAAATGAATTTTTCTTTCAGCCAATTTTCAAAGCGCAATATCTTTCTTATTTTAAATAGAATGGTATATTTTTCTTTACACAGTTAGATAGAGAAAAAAATTCTACATTGAACTGTATTAACATTTCCTATACCTATCGCTGATAATTTTTCAGATATTTAAGATTTTCAATTTTCAATAGTTTTCTCCCCAGTCTGAAATTGACTAGTGTCTAGTTGTCTATGACTTAATAATTCGCTTATAAAGAAATGCATAGGAGGCTTAGCAAAATGACATTAACTGTCACATTTGAGGTTAACAATGATTATTTTGTATGTTTT